>JAJHUR010104272.1:0-11089 GCA_027495735.1 Lutjanus campechanus | reverse complement strand
GAATGTTTACATTCATTGTAATGTAACTTTATACTTCTCCACTACACTTGACAATAAGATTACACATAATGATTAATAAATGGTTTGTAACACTTATATTCACAGTCATTACATAAAAAATGCACAAGTTAAAACTAGGACTGCACAATAAATCAGAGTATTATAAACACAACTCATTAATGCTTTGTGATTTGTTTGCAACCTAATTGATAACTTATTTATAAACCATCTGTGATCACTTTTAAGGGCAGTCTTATCATAAAGTGGTATTTAATATTCTTCTCTTTCAACTGCTAAATGAACTCTTTAAAAATAAAAACATCTGAGATCACCCGGAAAATGAAAACAGGCCTTTTTTCTGACTTTTTAGAGATGTGTGGTTCTCACAGGGCAGCCATGATTCTTCAAAGATATAATGATCTAATAGACCGTGATGCATTGCAGCATATAAAACTAGCCAACAGTGTCTTAAGTAGTTAAAAAGAGCTCAACCTTAAATATCTACGGCATAAAATACAACATACACATTAATGCAGCAGTAATATTGATCCAAACACACCAGACAGAATAGAAACACTGCAACATGAGTATCATTATGACTTAAATCATACTTACATCCTTTTACTTAAACAAGGTTTTTAATGCAGTACTTCTACTTACAGTGGAGCTACAGTACATTCTATAAAAATCCAAGTCACAAACTCTTTATAGTTTGTCCTGTCAAATTATTATCTACAAAAAAAATGCATAAAAATGAAAAATCGTTATTTGAAGTTTTAACAAACTCACAGTTTTGTTAAATGTGTGTTTGTGTATTTCAGTGTTTCCTGCAGACGTCCAGGTCGGTGATTAAAGATGAGCTTCTCCCTGAGCAGCAGGAGGGCAGCCGCAGTCAGTTTCAGGATCTTAAAGATTTATTCAAACAGCAGCTGCTAACGGCGCCTCGAGAAGATCTGATTGGACACTTCGAGACAACAATATCCAGATATCAGAAAGAGATCAATCGCCAAGAAAAACTGCTGGATGTGATTCTACGGCCAGAAATAAAGCTGAGAAGAGCAGGTTGGTTTTCTTTCTGCTGCTGGAAACATGTTGACTGACCTGCTTATGTTGCAGGGAGCTCATGCTAAACTAACGTTCACTAAACCATCCAAATCAAGTATTGATCCACAGAGCCACACCACACCTCTGCTTTTCCCACCAGTAGCTGAAGTTCATCCAGTTTGTTGTTAATTGATCACATATTAGACAGAAATCCCAGTTATGGTGTCCGAAGTCCACGCTGGCAGAGGCATGAGCACACTGGGATTTTCTTTAAAAGATGACATAAAACAATTCAGCGATGATGAAAATAATAGCCGGTTGATCAACAAGTTGAATCAATTTAAAATGGTGTGGGTGTGGGTGTAGCTTTTGTCTGCTTCGTTCTGCTGTCTGCTGTGTAAAGCCTCAGGATATGTAGTCATCTTTTGTGTATCTTAGGAGCTTTAATTCTAATTTTATACCATGATATCATGCTACAGTACATTTAGAAAATTATTACCTTTCAAAAAACAATCAAATAAAAATCCAAGTATCTCAGTTACAGACATTAACGCAAACTCACAGATTTCTTAAATGTTTGCTTTTCAGTGGTTCCTGCAGATGTCCAGCAGCTATTGGTGGGTAAAGATGAGGTTCTCCCTGAGCAGAAGGAGTGGAGCCCCAGTGTGGACCAGGAGGAGCCAGAGCCCCCACACATTAAAGAGGAATAGGAGGAAGTCTGGACCACCAAGATCCCTTCCACTCCAGTCCCTGTGAAGAGTGAAGATGAAGATGATGAAGCAAAACCTCAGTCCTCACAGCTTCATCAAAGACTAACTGAACAGATGGAAACAGAAACCGATGGAGAAGACCGTGGAAGATCAGAACCAGTCAGAAACTCATATCCAGATACACGTTTAACACCTGATACTGATGACAAAACTGAGGACCGTTCTGAACTGGAGGTTCAAGTCAGTAATGATGACGAAAATACCGGTGAAGCTCATTTGGGTGTAAGCTTTAAGATTGACAGCTATAATTCTTGTGAGAAGCTATTCAGCTGCTCTGAGTGTGGTAGACAATTTAAGCAAAACTCAAATCTGAAGAGACACATGAGGTCACACACAAAGGAAAAACCATTCAGCTGCTCACTTTGTGGTAAAAGATTTACCCAGAAGTCACGTCTGCAGGATCATTTTGGATGGCATACGGGAATAAAACCTCACAGCTGTTCACTTTGTGGTAAACGCTTTTCACGGCGTGACAGTTTACCAATGCATATGAGGACCCACACAGGGGAGAAACCATTCTGCTGCAAAGTTTGTGACGAAAGATTTGCTTGGCGTGGTCAGCTCAAAAAACACAAGTGTGGTGGTGAGTCCTCACAGCTTCATGAACTCCAGTCCAGTCAGGACCAGGAGGACCCAGAGCCCCCACACATTGAAGAGGAACAGGAGGAAGTCCGAAGAAGTCAGGAGGGAGAGCGGCGTCAAAGGCTGGAAGAAGTTGATACCACCAAGTTCAAATACAGTCCTGTGTCTGTGAAGAGTGAAGATGATGATGAAGAGAAATCTCAGTCCTTATTCACTCCTGTCCCTGTGAAGAGTGAAGATGATGATGAAGAGAAATCTCAGTCCTTATTCACTACTGTCCCTGTGAAGAGTGAAGATGATGAAGAGAAACATCAACTCTCACAGTTTTATCAAACAGAAGAGAACAAAGATGCAAAACATTTGAGAACAGCAGCTGATGGAGAGGACTGTGGACGATCAGAACCAGACATTCATTTACAACCAGCTATTCATGACAAGACTTCAGACTCCTCTGACCCTGACACTAATAACAGTTGTGATTGGGAGACAAACAGAGAGACTCAGTCAGGTTTATGTAATACTGGGAAATCAGTTATCTCATCTGAAAGCACTGCAACCTCTGGTGACAAGGTACATCTGCAGAAACACAAAGAAATCCAAACAGGAGGGAAATCATTTATTTGCTCACTTTGTGGTAAAAGATTTACCCAGAAGTCACGTCTGAGGGATCATATTGGATGCCACACAGGAGTAAAACGTCACAGCTGTTCACTTTGTGGTAAACGCTTTTCACGGCGTGACAGTTTACCAATGCATATGAGGACCCACACAGGGGAGAAACCATTCTGCTGCAACATTTGTGACAAAAGATTCACTTGGCGGGGTCAGCTCAAAAAACACAAGTGTGGTGGTGAGTCTTCACAGCTTCATGAACTCCAGTCCGGTCAGGACCAGGAGGACCCAGAGACCCCACACATTGAAGAGGAACAGGAGGAAGTCCAGAGAAGTCAGGAGGGAGAGCAGCGTCAAAGGCAGGACGAGGCTGATATCACCAAGTTCAAATTCAGTCCTGTGCCTGTGAATACTGACGATAATGATAAAGAGAAGCTTCAGTCCTCACAGTTTCATCAAAGTCAAACAGAAGAGAACAGAGATGCTAAACATTTGAAAACAGTAGCTGATGTAGAGGACCGTGGAAGATCAGCACCAGACATTCATTTACAATCTGCTGCTCATGACAAGACTTCAGACTCCTCTGACCCAGAGACTGATGACAGTTGTGATTGGGAGACAAACAGAGAGACTCAGTCAGGTGTATGTAATACTGGGAAATCATCAATTATCTCATCTGAATGCACTGCAACCTCTGGTGATGAGGTACATCTGCAGAAATACAAAGAAATCCAAACAGGAGGGAAATCATTTACTTGCTCAATTTGTGGTAACAGATTTGGAACCAGTCAGACTCTGAGACGACACATGACTGTCCACACAGGGGAGAAACCATTTAGTTGTTCAGTCTGTGGTAAAAGGTACACACAGCAGGGATCTCTGAATCGACACTTGACTCATCACACCAGGCAGAAACCACTTAGTTGCAGTGTTTGTGATAAAAGACTTGCACAAAAGGGAGAAGTGAGTGAACACTCCACTGTCCATATAGATGATAAAGCACTTAGTTGTTCAGTTTGTGGTAAAAGATTTACCCACAAGTCCCATCTGCAGGATCATTTTGGATGGCATACAGGAGTAAAACGTCACAAATGTTCACTTTGTGGTAAACGCTTTTCACGGCGTGACAGTTTACTGATCCATATGAGGACCCACACAGGGGAGAAACCATTCCACTGCAGTGTTTGTGATGAAAGATTTGCTTGGCGTGGTCAGCTCAAAAAACACAAGTGTGGTGTTGAGGCCTCGCAGCTGCATGAACTTCAGTCCAGTCAGGAACGAGAGGACAGAGAGCCCCCACAAATTGAGGAAGAACAAGAGGAAGTCTGGAGAAATCAGGGGGGAGAGCAGCATCAAAGGTTGGAGGAAGCTGATACCACCAAGTTCAAAGTCAGTCCTGTGCCTGTGAATACTGAAGATAATAAAGAGAAACATCAATCCTCACAGTTTCATCGGAGTCAAACTGAAGAGAACAGAGATGCTAAACATTTGAAAACAGTAGCTGATGGAGAGGACCGTGGAAGATTAGAATCAGACATTCATTTACAATCATCTGCTCATGACAAGACTTCAGACTACTCTGACCCAGAGACTGATGACAGTTGTGATTGGGAGATGAACAGAGAGACTCAGTCAGGTTTATGTAATACTGGGAAATCAGTTATCTCATCTGAAAGCACGGCAGCCTCTGGTGACAAGGTACATCTGCAGAAACACAAAGAAATCCAAACAGGAGGGAAATCATTTACTTGCTCAATTTGTGGTAACAGATTTGGAACCAATCAGACTCTGAGACGACACATGACTGTCCACACAGGGGAGAAACCATTTAGTTGTTCAGTTTGTGGTAAAAGATACACACAGCAGGCATCTCTAAATCGACACTTAACTTGTCACACCGGGGAGAAACCACTTAGTTGCAGTGTTTGTGATAAAAGACTTGTACAAAAGGGAGAACTGAGCAAACACTCCACTGTCCACATAGATAATAAATCATTTAGTTGTTCAGTTTGTGGTAAAGAATTTGCAGAAAGGCGATATCTGAGACGACATGTGGGAATCCACACACATGATAAACCATTCACTTGTTCAGTTTGTGGTACAGGATTTCGAGATGGGAATAATCTAAGACGACACATGAAAATCCACACAGGGGAGAAACCATTCAGTTGTTCAGATTGTGGGAGAGTATTTGCAGAAAGGGGACATCTGAAACAACACATCGGAACCCACACAAATGATAAGCCATTTAGTTGTTCAGTTTGTGATAAAGAATTTGCAGAGAAACGATATCTGAAACGGCACGTTAGAATCCACACAGGTGAAAAATCATTCAGATGTTCAGTTTGTGATAAAGAATTTGCAGAAAAGCAATGTTTAAAACAGCACATGATTATCCACACAGATGATAAACCCTTCAAATGCTCAGTTTGTGATAAAGTATTTGTTGAGAGGCGATATCTGAGACGACACGTGAGAATCCATACAGATAATAAATCATTCAGTTGTTCAGTTTGTGGTAGAGAATTTGTAGATGGAAGAAATATAAGACGGCACATGAGAGTCCACACAGGGGATAAATCATTCAGTTCAGTTTGTGGAAAAGCATATAGAGAAAAGGGATATCTGATGCAACATATGGGAATCCACACACATGATAAACCATTCAGTTGTTCAATTTGTGGTAAAGGAATTAGAGATAGGAGAAATCTTAGACGACACATGAGAATCCACACAGGGGAGAAACCATTCAGTTGTTCAGTTTGTGGTAAAGTGTTTAGAGAAAAGCCAAATCTGACACGACACATCAGAATCCACACCACATAACCTTTGAAGATTCACCCAGAAGTAAATGAACCAGTAGAGATGCTTGTCAAGTCATTTTATTTGAGCTAGATTAAATTACTGAATGCAAGGGCACCCCATAGCTCAGTTGGTGGAGTGTGCACCCCATGTGCTGAGGCTGCTGGTCCTCTGCAGTGGCCGTCGGTTCAACTCCCCCCTGCGGCCCGTTTGCTGCGTGTCATCCCCTCTATCGCTGCCTCCTTTCCTGTCATCTCCTCAGCTATCACTATCAAAATAATGGCAAAAGCCAAAAAAAATATCTTTAAAAAAAAAAAAAAAAAAGTACTGGATGCAGGACTTGGTTCAGCATGTGGTGCTCTCTGAGCTTTGTGAATTGGACATGGCTTAAAGTTATCTCAGCAGTAAGTGACAACTGCTCTGCATGGACACTTATAATAAAAACAATATTGGACTTTGTAAAGATGGTAGTAACATTAAGGCAGCACTGCCCCGTTTGCTTTTTGTCAGTGCCCAAGCATGATATATTTCAACATGCTGAACATGTTTCTGTTAGTAGTAGCCACATGTTAAAAGTAATTTCTACACAGCTGTTGTTATCCTGAAGTTACACCATGCATTATCTAACATTGTTATTTGACCATTTTATAGTCTCTGTTAACTTTAACAATCATGTATGAATGAGAAAATAGCTTATACTAATTTTACATGTTGTTACAGTTTGTGAGTGCTGTTATTTGCTATAAATCAGTTCTAGTTGTTTTCCTTGCCCACACTGATGCAAAAGTGCATTTACCAGTGATCATCTTAACTCTATAATGCTGCAGTGATGACATAGATCCATGTCATGACCAGTTTAAATTTTAAGTCAAGGACTTATAAAGATAATGATTCTCCAATTCAAGGATTGATGCAGGTAAGCTGATCACTGGCAGTGTATTTTTGTATCAGTGTATTTTTGTATCAGCCATTTCTGACTCATATGTGGCTGATAAAGTGAACAGAAAGTATAAAACGGCTGAATGACAGCATTAGATGACGCATTCTGTAAACATCACTTTTAACGGGAGTGATGAAAGAACAGCTAGAAACTAACTTATGTGATGTTTACTTACAAAAAATATGTTCCACATGTTGATAATCCTTGCATATTGTCCTTGGTTGCTGACAGAAAGTAAACAGGACAGTGCTGCTGCTGCAGCTGCTGCTGCAGGAGGAGGACAGGTTGCTCAGTGCTTCACATCTCACACTTGTGAGGAGCAGTTGTTCTGCTGTGATAACACATACCCAGTTTGTGGAGATATAAAAGAGCCAAACTGTTACATCTCTGTCTCAAATACTCCCTCACTTTAGGTGATTGTGGTGAGTCTTATTCTCTGTAGCATGTTCTCTGGGTGAATCCATGCTCTGACTGGTCGCAGCAGTTCATAGTGATGCGTCCACACGTAATGCAAATCAACTTATTAACATAATCGATAATATTGATTACATCGATGAATCACCTCTGCCCTACTATTATCATTACACCAATGGCTTAATGCGTCTTCTTTGCAAGATGAAGATTTAATAAAACAATTGACATTTTAATAAGACAAGTTTTTGATATTTGTTTTGGGTAAGGTTTTATATATAATTGAGTAACAAAAAGATTTTTCAGAATAATTGATAAATTAGTCATTAAAAATAAGAGATCAGTCATTTAAAAACTATCCATTTGGTGCAGCCCTAACAATACAATCGTCAGGTTATTACTCATTTCAATGTTAATTAGTTGGAATTTGGTTTGGAAAGTTACAAACCTGAAAAATAGAATAGAATAACGTAAAATATTTAAATGTGAAAACATGGCTTTGTGTAGAATATATTTTGCGATGAAAGAAAGATTATCTTGAATGACAAAGGCCAATACACACAATATTTGTCAGTACATTCACTGTTGGTTTGGTTTGTTGAGAAGAAAATATTGCATATTACTTGACTTCTTTCACTAGAGAATAATTAAAAATAAACATTTTTTAAAAATGTCATAATGTATATCATAATCATAAATCAGACACAACATATGTGTGAATGTATATATTTGAGGACACTTGTGAAACAAAGAGCAGGTTGTCTTTTAAAATGAAAACCATGTTTGACACGGTTCAGTTGTGCTCTCAGCTGTTTGTGAATATGGTTTTTCTTCTTTTTCTTCTGAAAGTTGTTTTAATATATCTCAACATGTGTTATTTCCAATATAGCATTACTTATGCACATATAATACCCTATTCTCTGCAATGTGAGAGAAATAGAATTTAGCACAATATACTTGCAGGAACTCCTCCTCACTGGTATAATGATGGTTTTTTAGATGTCCACTGGATGGCAGCAGTGTCTCACTGAAAAATGGGGAAATTCAACTTTTCTGCTATGATACAGTACTTCACTTAAATGTGGCAGAAGTGGTAAGTTTTTCATCTGTTACTGAGGGCCATTCAATTATCCAGCTGTCACTGTCAGCAGGCAACAGCAGACATGGTATCTTACTCTACATTTGAATGCCTTGCTCTAATAATCACATCTGTTTATCCCTGTCTTGTCCTCACAGTTTACCATACAGTCAGACTCTGAAAAGCTGGTTCATGCTTTTATTTCCAGTAGGCTGGATTACTGCAATGCACTTTTTGCTGGACTGACAAAGCAGCCATTAAATAAACTCCAGCTTATTCAGAATGCAGCAGCCACAGTTTTAACAAGCTCTGCTTTTAGGTTGTAGTACCTGTCCTGTTTTTCATTGTTTTTATTCTGGTGACCACTTGCACTTTTTCTTTGTCATTATTGTCTTAACCAAATGTCACTGTATTGTTTGTATTGTTGCTTTTTTGCTGAATTTCGAAAATATTAATAAACAGATTGTGAAAAAAGGGATTCGTAGAACCTGCGTAAGCAATGTTAGTCAGAAATTATCTTAAGACTAAGTCCAAGTATAAATCAAAGAACATTCTTAAGAAATGAGGCCCCAAATCCATTGTAAGAAGTTCAGTTTTTAATTGGACAGATATGCCCCTGGATGATGTAATGTGACAGTAGTTAGAAAATGCATAAAACTAAAAGACAGGAAGTTTTTTTAATGTCTTTAACAATGAAAAGCTCTGAGTTTTAGTTTTATTGTCATCTGCAGAAGCAGCACTAGAAATCATCTGAATCCTCCTCTGAAGTCTTGCTGAGGTCAGCCTTGTTAATGCATAAATTACAGAGATAAATACATGATACAACATTCAATAAAATGCACATGAATGGTAGACAGACTTAAGTTCCCATAGCAGTCCAATAATGTATGAGCATGGATGGAACATTAAGTTTATGGGAAAACATATCTTGTAAAAACAAAAAGCTTATTTTTGTTTTAAAATCTCTTTGGTATATTCAGAAATAATCACTTTATATAATGAAAGACAAGAAAATGATCTTGAACTATTCTGATAGTCAACTAATAGTTTCAATCATTGTAGCAAAAATGCCCCAAAAAATTGCAGTTTCAAATTTGAGGATCTGCTGCTTTATTGACTTTATTGACAAGTGTGACAGTAAACTGCATATTTTCAGGTTCTGGACTCTTGGTTAAAACATTTGAAAAGAGTCCACAGATTAATCAGTAATGTAAAAACTTGTTTTTTTTTAGCTCAGCTCTTCTCAACAGAACATGAACAGAACAGAACATGCATAATTTCTCTTCTGTGTAAAGTGATGTGGCATTTCATATTTTCTCTTCAGTATGGTTCTTCATGTGAGGACTCACCAACACACTGGTAGCATTTATGTCCTGTTTTTCAAGCAAAGCTTTTGTCACAAGCTTTGCAGGCATATTGTTTATTTACATTGTGGATGCTCATGTTAGATTGAATACTTATTTTATTTTATTTTTTATCACAAACTGCAAATGAATGGTTTCACTTCTGCATGAGTTATCATATGTATCTTCAAATGAGACTTATAAAGAAATGTCTGACCAAGAACAGAACAAACAAATGCTCCTTTTTCTGATTAAAATAACGTGGTTCTTCAAATGGTTAATCTGGGGAAACCTTTGAACACATTCCAACCATACGGCCTGTTGTCTTTCCAAAAATCTCTGTCAACACTGTTGTTACTCTCAGGTTCAAGAGACTTTGAGAAAGTGTGAATGAATGTGATTCTGGCTAAAACACTTCAAAGAGTTTAACCCTGATGGACGTTTTGTGGTTTCCTTCCAAAAAATCACTGTCAGCACTGTCATCAGTATCTGGCTGTGAGTTCCTGGATCGTTCTGGTTCTCCACAGTCCTCTCCATCTGGGGATTTTGTGACACCAGCCTCCTCCTGCCCTTGAAACCGCTCTTCCTCCAGCTGGTCCAGAGTTAATGAAGTTGTGAGGACTCACCACCACACTTGTGTCTTGTGAGCTGACGACGCCAAGTAAATATTTTGTCACAAACGTTACAGCTGAATGGTTTCTCTCCTGTGTGGATTCTCATGTGAGACTGTAAAGAGTAACACCGTGAAAAACTTTTATTACACCGTGAACAGCTGAATGGTTTTTCTCCTGTGTGGGTTCTCATGTGTAACTGTAAATGTACATGCTGTGAAAAACATTTATCACAAACTGAGCAGCTGTAAGGTTTTTCTCCTGTATGGCATCTAAAATGATTCTGCAGATGCGCCTTCCGGGCAAAGCTTTTACCACAAACTGAGCAACAGAATGGTTTTTCTCCTGTGTGAATTCTCATGTGTATCTTCAGATGCACCCTGTGGTAGAATGTCTTCCCACACTCAGAGCAGCTGAATGGTTTTGTGTCAGTGTTACATCCTTCACTAACAGAAACTTCATTATTTTTCATTGCATTTAAACTTGACTGAGGTTGCCTGTTCTCTGTCCAAGCATCATCACTGTCATCAGTCTCAGGATCAGAAGAGTTTCCAGTCTTGTCTTCAGTATCTGGCATTAAATGTGTATCTGGATCTGAGATTCTGTCTGGTTCTGGTCCTCCACATTTCTCTCCATCAGCTTCTGGTTCCATCTGTTCAGTTAGTCTTTGGTGAAGCTGTGAGGACTGAGGTTTCTCTTCATCGTCATCTTCACTCTTCACAAGGGCAGGGGTGAACGGGAACGTGGTGATCCCGACTTCCTCCTGTTCCTCTTTGATGTGTGGGGGTTGTGGGTCCTCCTGGTCCAGACTGGGGCTCCACTCCTCCTGCTCAGGAGGAACCTCTTTTTTAATCACAGACAGCTGCTGGACATCTGCATACATACAGAGACAGACA
>JAJHUR010104271.1:0-11849 GCA_027495735.1 Lutjanus campechanus | reverse complement strand
ACATCACACAGTTCAAAAGTTTCCACAAGCTGAACGAGACACCTTCTAGAGGCAGCATGAGGTTCCTGATGGTTCCTGTCTAACACGGGGTTTTCTGCACAGTTGAAGTCCCCGCCCACAAACAGATACTCCTCACTGTTACAGCCACTAAGGACATTTCAATCAGGAGAGACTCAGAGTAGAATGCAAATATTTATTTACACGTGCATGACGAAACTCTGGCGGTTAGACCCCATTGAGGTGTACGAAATAAGGACATGATGAGAGGGGGTGACGACTTTGTGAGAGAAATCCCCCCCGGGGTCTAGACACTGGTGGTGGTGGTGGAGAGATGATGGGAGACTGGGTGAGGTGAGAGCTCTGCTCCTGCTGCTTGGTCTGAAGCGTGCGGAGGGCCGAAGGATCGTCTGCTGCCTGGGTCCGAGACTGGAGGAGAGTGGGGTGGAGGGGGGTCGCACAGTTGACTATTTGCGGCTGGTGGAGCAAAGACAGCACAGATTTAAAGTTTTGGCAGCAGCAAATTGACTGGCTAAGGAGCGGTGGCAGTGTCTGATTGGATAGCAGGGTAGAGGTGTACGCCCACAATCAGCTGATAGAGTGAGTAGTAAGTGAGAGAGAGTAAAGGAATTTGTGAATGAAAGTGTGGGAGAATGTCTTCCTGATTGAACTTACGCTAAGCTTCATTTCAATCAGGAGAGACTCAGAGTAGAATGCAAATATTTATTTACACGTGCATGACGAAACTTTGGCGGTTAGACCCCATTGAGGTGTATGAAATAAGGACAGGATGAGAGGGGGTGACGACTTAGTGAGAGAAACCCCCCCCCCAAAAGAGAGAGAAGGATGCGTGATTAAATGAGCAACTCTTACCTTGCAGCGGCATCTTTTCTAATAATGACAATAAAATTAGCATGGAAAACACCAATCCTGAGCTAAACAGCTGAAAAGGAATGTGGTTAGAGACATAAATGCGACACTGAATAGTAGGAAGCACCCAACCTCTGGGAATCACCATGCGAGTGATTGGGCTAAGGTGAATGGGGATACTGCAGAGCGACCCTTAGAAGTTAGCCGATAGACAGAGAAATGCCTACTCACTCTCTCCCCCCCAAAGAAAGAACCAGCCCAGCAGGAGACAGTATTGTGAAGCCGATATCTATTAGGAATTGGGTAGAGTAAACAAGAGTCGATGCCTGTGCTGCGTGCAACCACCGTGGGTCCATTTTCTTCATGAGTGACCACTTAAGGTTTTTTTTTTTTTTTTCACCACTTAAGGTCCATTGCGTTTTTTTTTTGTTTGTTTTTTTCAACCACTTAAGGTCCTTATGGAGAAGGAGTCAAGAGAATACACGTGAGATTGCATGAGAAGATAAAATCACCCTGACCACCACCAGTTATATGTTGATTACCTGGGATTAAGGATCCAGATATCTTTGATTCGCGAGCACGTCGCTGATGTCTGGGCGAATATAGGACGTGAAAGCCGAAGATGACCAGCGACCCATTTTTTGCAGAGATGAAGGAGAGATACCTTGATTAGCCGCAGAGGTGGCGGCACCTATTCTGAAGGAGTGACCTGAATAATGCTGAGGGGGCAATTTACATATGACGAGAACCTTCTTGAAATGATAGTTGAACCAAGATTTTGATAAGGCTAAATTCCTCTGAGACAGAAATAGCGGCGAGAGAAGGCTAGTGCTTGGACGCTTTCCCAAGTACTTAATCATGGATTTGAACGGACAGAAAGGGGTGTCTGTGCGAGCCACGACCACGGTGCACGCGCCTCCACATTTAGAATGTTTCAGGCTTAGACTGTAGTGGTTTGAGTGAAAGGCCAGGTCGGAAAAAGTGATGTCTCTATTTGGGTCGAATGATTGAGATGAAATGGTAAACTCGCCTGCTCTGAGGAATGCATAAAAAGCTAACGAAAATACTGCTTCAAGCAGAGCATCTATGTAGGGAGAAAACATACCATTTCTGAGCGCTAACAGCATCTTGTGCAGTACACCGAGTGTGATTGGACGTCTGTGATCGGGTATGATGGGAGAAACTTTGGAAATGCCCTTTAACATTAACTTGATAGCTGGGTTAGAGAACAAGCTGGGATAAGAGGGGTCGTGACATCTAATGTTGAACTGAATTCCGGCGAGTAAGCCGCGGATGTACTGAGGTTTGAAATGACGAACATCCATGCAGTAACAAATGAATGCGCAGACTGTATTGATAGAAACAGGTTTAAGGGGAATGCGAACAGACACACAAAACATGGCAAAAGTACACCAAGCGAAATCATAGGTTTTAAGTGTAGAATCAGCTAAACCCTTCCTCATGTAAACCCTAGCAGAATCCAGATATTTGCGCATGGGGAGATTACTTAGAAAAGGGCTAGATGTTTGAGTGGGCGCACTTGAACTGGGGACGGGCTGGCATCTGGGCAAAGTTGACGGAAAACCTGAAAATTGAAACGGGAAAGAGCGTCAGCAATGGTGTTGCAATGACCGGGTACGTAACGGGCAGTGATGATGAAGTTGTGAGTGATCGTGGACCAAGTGATGCTTCTCATGTATGGCATGATATCTTTAGAAGACGCGCGTCCTTTGTTTATGATGGCGACGACTGCTTGATTGTCGCACAGCACTGCTATGCGTTTGCGCTTCCAGAGCGGGCCCCAGACTTGGCATGCGACAGCGATGGGATAGATCTCGAACAGCGCGGAAGAAGCATCGAGGCCTGCCAGAGAGGGGGGCCAGTGGCAAGCGAACCACTGGCCTTGAAAAAAAACCCCAAAACTCACCGATGGGGCTGCATTGGTGAAAAACTTCAGGGAATCAGAGGAATGCACCAGCTCGTCGTAGAAGAAGGTAACCCCATTCCAGTGATCGAGGAGAAACGACCAGAAACGCAAATCGGAGCGGCAGCCTTCATCTAGAGTGATTATGTCATGCAGATTAGGCACGAAGGATGCCATGTCCAGGAGTCGAGAGATGAAGGAGCGCCCCTGGGAGATAACGCGCATGGCAAAGTTGAGATGCCCGAGGAGGGAGAGCAACTGCCGCTTTGGGATGTTAACAGCTGCGCAGGAGGATTTTGCGATATCGCGAATGCGCTGCAGTTTCTCACGTGGAAGAAAAGCTTTCATCTCGACGGAGTCCAGCATGATGCCGAGGAACTCTAAGCGAGTGGCTGGACCCAGTGTTTTCTCTGCGGACAGGGGAACGCCGAGAGACTGAAAACAGGCCTTTAGCTTGGACAGAGAAGAACCAGAACCATCGTGAGGGGGATCTACCAGCAGGAAATCGTCCAACAAATGCAGAACGGAGGGGATTCTAACTCTATTTAGGAGGATCCAGCAGAGCGCCTCCGAAACTCTGTTGAATATGCTTGGGCTGCTCCTGCAGCCGAACGTGAGGCGCACGGCGAAATAATATTTGGAATCCCACTCGCACAGTCGACTGTTTGCGGCTGGTGGAGCATAGACAGCACAGATTTAAAGTTTTGGCAGCAGCAAATTGACTGGCTAAGGAGCCGTGGCAGTGTCTGATTGGATAGCAGGGTAGAGGTGTACGCCCACAATCAGCTGATCGAGTGAGTAGTAAGTGAGGGAGAGTAAAGGAATTTGTGAATGAAAGCGTGGGAGAATGTCTTCCTGATTGAACTTACGCTAAGCTTCATTTTTTAACACATCCAAAAACAGCAGTCTTTCTGAGGCCACAACTGGAGCATACACATTTATAAAAACCATTTTTACTTTTTCAAATTCAGCACACAGTTTCAACAGCCGACCTGGAACAATTTCATTGACTGTGCAAGAAAAAGGTAGGAAATCTCTAGAAAAGAGAATACCAACCCCCCCACTGTTACTGCTGTTGTGACGGAAAAAAGCCCCCCTGCTCCATTCCCTCCTCCAGTCAGGCTCATTGTCAGCAGTACTGTGAGTTTCTTGAAGGAAAGTTACATTCAATTTTTTGCTCTTGATCAGGTTAAACAAAGAAGCTCTCTTAACATCCCCTCGAGCACCGTTAATGTTTAAAGAACCCAGCTTTATGTCACACATATTTAATATAAAGCTGTATCCCAACAGAGACAAAACAGACAAATGAAAGAAAAACACAGCACACTTATTCATCACTGGCTATTTGGGCTCTAACCTTCAGCAACAGTTTCTTTAACCTGAAAATCTCTGGGTCAGTGAAAGACGGCTGCCCCAGGTTTCCTGCGTTCTTCATGAAGAAACGGACTGAGTCATGAAAGAGCTGCAAGTCTGGGAAATAATCTTCAACCTTCACAGCCCTCAGCCCCTTTGTTTCTTTTAGAAAAGTTCTAACTCTCAGGAAAGAATAACCACTCTGTGTTTCAACCTGCACGTTGTCGTCCTCACAGTCATTAACCTGTGAGTTCTGTGTGTTCTGTGTGTTCTGTGTGTTCTGCGTGTCAGTGTGTGTGTTCTGTGTGTTCTGTGTGTTCTCCTCTGACTGAGAGGCTGAACACTGTGGGCCTGTCTTTGACACCCTCTTAGTTTTTACAGTATTATCTTTAGTTTCTGTTTGTTTCCTTTTCACAGGCAGTTTCATTAACTCATCATCCATCACACTCTCTTCCACTAACACAGGCTCAGCCACTCTGGTTGCTGTGTGTCCCGTCTGCTCCTTTAACTCAGCCTGAACACTGAGCTCATCCTGATCACTCTCCTCATTATCCAACTGAACATCATCTGAATCACTGTGCTCACTGTCTGTTCTGTTCTCACCCCCCTGTGTGTCATGTTGTGTGTCCTGTGTGTTGCTCTATGTATCTGTGTGTGTGTCTCTGTGTGCTGCGGCCAGACCGGCGGCTGTGACCAGCGGCTCCGCCTCGGACGCAGCCTGACGGTCAGTCGCTCTCTCTGGACACGAGCGGACCAAGTGTCCCTCGGCCTCACATCCAAAACATTTGTCAGAAGTCACATGAACAGTATAACCAAAATCATCAATACGAAAACTGAGAGCCAAGTTCAGCTCCTCGTTTTTCTTGAGGATCATGAAAACCTGTCTTCTGAAGGACATGACATGTTTGAGGTGCGGAGATTTACAGCCGAGAGGGATCGTTTTAATCGGAGACACCAGTTGTCTGTGTCAGGCCAACTCCTTCTCCAACATCTCATTTCTCAAAAACGGGGGCACATTGGAAATGACAACTTTTTTAGCGGGGTTAACAAGAGGAAACACGGGAGTCAGTGATCCCTGAATCACAACTCCACTTTCAACAATCTGGCTCACTTTATCAGTGCAGTCCAGAAAAATGACCACAGCACTGTTCATCCTGGAAGCAGATTTAACACTGCCATAACCCACAACTGCACCCACAGCCAAGCTGCACTCCTCCACCGACACACCGACAGCCGGAGAAAGTTTGACAGCGTGCCGGCGAGTCAGCTTCTCCAGCCTGGAGAGGCCACACACCGCCATACCCAGACGTGTGGCTGCGGCGGCAGCCGCCACCAAACAAACAACCAAAACTCAATAAATAAACAATAAACACAACTCCGCTGACAGAGAAGTTATGCATAAACTCATAGATCAACACCAGTGGAAGAAAAACGAGCAAAAAGGGTTGAAAAACTTACACACTTTCACAAACGCTCTCTGAGACACTCGCCAGTCAGTCTCAGCACGCACTCAGAGAGAGAGAGAGAGAGAATGCTACAAGAATTTGTTTCTGACATTTCAACCAGTAGATGGCAGAAACACCAGCAGCTGCTTGAACCTGAACTTTAACTTTTTAATCTCTCTTCTGTCTGACTGCAGTTTACTTGTTTTTTTGTTTCCGTTTCTGTCACACAGATGAGATTGTTCCAGTACCAGAGCCGCAACACATCTCATATTACCAAAACATGCTTCAATCAAACCTCCAGCATGAGTTTAAGTGTGCACAAGAGGCTTGGCTGGCAAGAAAGGATAAGCAACCTCTGGATGAAATCTACACAGAGCTGTACGTCACAGCTGGAGGTGACATTCACATCAACAAACAGCATGAAATCAGACAGATTGAAGCAGCAGTGAAGCCAGCAGATACAGAGACAACAATTAAACCCAGTGACATATTCAAACCTCCCTCTGGAAAAGAAATATCCATAAAAACAGTGCTGACCAATGGAATCGCAGGAATTGGCAAAACATTTCTTGTGCGCAAGTTTGTGTTGGACTGGGCTGAAAGAAGAGCCAATCAAGATGTGCATCTCATTTTCCCCTTCACCTTCCGCCAGCTGAATTTACGGAAGGGAAAAGAGTTTCATTTGGCAGAACTCATTCATGAATGTATCACAGAGACCAGATGCATCCCAGAAGAAGCTCTTAATTACATCTTTACATCTCTGCAGTCATCAGGAAACACAAACTTTGACAAAAGTACATTCAAACTTCTGTTTGTTTTGGATGGACTGGATGAGAGCCGCCTTGAAATGGACTGTTCTTCTAAAGAAAAGCAGGCAGTTAAATTTGGTGTCACAGAGTCCATCTTAGTGGATGTGCTTCTGGAAAACCTCATCAGGGGGAAACTGCTCCCCTGTGCTCGCCTCTGGATAACCACACGACCTGCAGCAGCCAATCAGATCAATTCTGACATTGTTGACATAGTGACAGAGGTCAGAGGGTTCACTGAGGAACAGAAGGAGGAGTACTTCAGGAGGAGATTCACAGATGAGGAGAAGGCCAACAGAATCATCTCCCACATCAAGACATCACGAAGCCTCCACATCATGTGTCACATCCCAGTCTTCTGCTGGATCACTGCTACAGTTCTGGAGGGCATGTTGAAGACCAGAGAGGGAGGAGAGCTGCCCAAGACCCTGACTGAGATGTACACTGAATTCCTGTGGTTTCAGGTTCATCAGACAAAAGACAAGTATGACCCAGAAAAGTGCCTTCAGTACATTGAGTCATTAGCAAAACTGGCTTTCCAGCAGCTGAAAAAGGGCAACCTGATCTTCTATGAGAAAGATCTGACAGAGAGCGGCATTGATGTCAGTGGAGCCTCGGTGTGTTCAGGAGTGTTCACAGAGATCTTTAAAGAGGAACGTGGGAGGAAGAATGATGAAGACAAGAAGATGTTCAGCTTCGTCCATCTGAGTGTTCAGGAGTTTTTGGCAGCTTTGTATGTAGAGATGTCGCTCATCAACAGAAACAAGAATGTGATGTCTGAGCTTGTGGAAACTGTTGGTGAACATGTGCGAATGTTTTTCCGCAAAACATCTGTGACAGAGGTCCACAGGTTTGCTATTGACAAGGCCTTACAGAGTCCAACTGGACACTTGGACTTGTTCCTCCGTTTCCTCCTGGGTCTTTCTCTGCAGACCAGACTCCCTCAAGGCCTCCTGAAAAAGGAAAAAGGTCCTCAGACCAATCAGAAAACAATGAAGTACATCAAGAAGAAGATCAGTGAGAATCTGTCTCCAGAGAGAAGCATCAATCTGTTCCACTGTCTGAATGAACTGAATGATTGTTCTCTAGTGGAGGAGATCCAACAGTCCCTGAGTTCAGGAAGTCTCTCCACAGAGAAACTGTCTCCTGCTCAGTGGTCAGCTCTGGGCTTCATCTTAGGGTCATCAGAAAAAGATCTGGACATGTTTGACCTGAAGAAATACTCTGCTTCAGAGGATGTTCTGCTGAGGCTGCTGCCAGTGGTCAAAGCCTCCAACAAAGCTCTGTAAGTACACAGATTTACAGCAAATATTAACATGTCAGTATGTTCTCAGCTAATGAAAGCTTTGCCAACTGACAGTTGAGTTGACTTTGATTTTGTTGAAGTGATCAAATGAAAAACCTGCATTGATTCTTCAGTTTCATTGTACCTCCTCATTAGAAGTACAGACACTTGTGAAATAAAAACACTGCTAAAAGTAGAATAACTGATTTTATTTTTTTACGGCAGTAAAAGTGAAAAAGTTCAGGCTCTGAAATGTTCTCAGTGTATAAATGTAAAAAGTCGTCCTCTGACAGACATTTCTACTGACTTCATAGAAAGGTTTGTTGTAGGCAACTGGACTTGATAGAGTTCTTGAAGATGTTTCACCTCTCATCCAAGAAACTTCTTCAGTTCTGACTGACTGGTTTGGGAGCTCAGATATTAAACCTCTGTGTGGCCATTAACACCTAGAGGGTCATATGGCTCAGGTACCCGCCCTTCCATTGTGTGGACCTTGAGGGTCACCTGGGCAGTGAGGGTCGTTAACGTCCCTGCCATCATGTGACATGTTGGACTCAAATGATTTCAGGTGGGTATCAAACTGTCTGGGGAGTGATCTTAAGACTGCATTGTATGTGGCAGATAAATTATGTTAGACCACCTCCTCTGTTGAGAGATGGCTGTTCCAGGTTAACAAAAATGGCTTCTTTTACTCCCCTCTCAAACCATCTGTCTACCCTGGCCAAAATATGGACATTGCCATCTTCAAAAGAGTGTCCTTTAGCTTTCAGGTGTAGGTGGACTGCTGAGTCCTGACCTGAGGAACTGGCCCTCCTGTGTTGAGCCATGTGCTTGTGCAGCAGTTGTTTTGTCTCTCCAGTGTACAGGTCTGTGCACTCCTCACTACAGTGAACAGCATACATTTTCCCGCTTGTGTCTGGGTGTTCTGTCCTTGGGGTGGACAAGCTTTTGCCTCAGGGTGTTGCTGGGTTTTAAATGCACAGGAATGTGATGTTTGTTAAAAATCCTCCTGAGTTTTTCTGAAACGCCCGCAATGTAAGGAATAACAATGTTTTTCCTTTTGATGTTGCTTTCTTCTCTCTCTGACCTGTTTCTTTTGTTGGTTTTGATAAAGGCCCAGTTTGGGTATCCACAGGTTTTGAGAGTTGCACTGATGTGCTTTTGTTCCTTATCCTTACCTTCAGTACTGGTTGGAATGTTCTGTGTTCTGATGACTCCTAGTTTGTATTCCAGTGGGTGGTGTGAGTCAAAGAGGAGATATTGGTCTGTGTGTGTAGGTTTCCTGTATACGTCGATGTTGAGGCTTCTGTCCTCTTCAATGTGCACTGCACAATCCAAGAAGGCCAGACTGTTGCCTCAGACATCCTCTCGGGTGAATTTGATGTTACTATCCACTGCGTTGATGTGGTCTGTGAAGGCTTCAACCTCCTGTGTCTTGATTTTGACTCAGGTGTCATCAACATACCTGAACCAGTGGCTTGGAGGTGTTCCTCTGAAGGAGTGCAGGGCTTTGTTCTCTACCTCTTCCATATAGAGGTTAGCCACTATCGGAGACACAGGTGAGCCCATAGCACAGCCATGTTTCTGTCTATAAAAACCCTTGTTGAACTGGAAGTTGGTGGTGGTCAAGCAGAGGTCAAGCAGGGCACAAATGTGGTCCGTGGTGAGGTTGGTTCTAATGGACAATATGTTGTCCTGCAGCAGTCGTTCTCTTACTGTCACAACTGCTTCCACAGTAGGAATGCATTTAAAAAGTGAGGTAACATCGTAGGACACCATGGTTTCATCTGGGTCCAGTTTTATTTCCCTGATTTTGGTGGCAAAATCCTGTGAGTTCTTGATGTGGCCAGGTGTTTGGCAATGTTGTAAGTGACTGAGTTGATACCGCTGATGATGGGTCTGAGTGGGGCTCCCTCCTTGTGTATCTTAGGGAGTCCATAGATGCGGGGAATAGCTTCTCCTGGGTATAGGCAGTAGTACAGCTGTCTGTCAATGCCTGAATGATCCTTCTCCAGTTGTTGTAAACAGCAGACTACTTTCTTCTTCTTCTTGTAGCTGCTGGTAGGATCTCACATCTCCTTTTCTCTGCCAGGAGAATAGTGAAGTCCCAGTCTCTTTGGAGAGATGTCAGAGCCTTCCTTTCTTGGATGGTCAGATTGGAGGAGGGTGTCTTTGCCTTTAACCTGAGAAGCTCAGCCTCAGAGATGGTAAGCTGGTTGTTCCTGATGGCTGTTGTTTACCCACCTGAAATCATGTGACTCCAACAAGTCACATGATGGCAGGGACCTTAACGACTCTCATTCACACCTCCCCCCAGGTGACCCTCAAGGTCCACACAATGGAAGGGTGGGCACATGAGCCACATGCCCCTCTAGGTGTTAACGACCACACAGATGTTTAATACCTGAACTCCCAAACCAGTCAGTCAGAACTGAAGAAGCTTCTTGGATGAGAGGTGAAACGTCTTCAAGAACTCTATCAAGTCTAGTTGCCTATGACAAACTTTGCTATGAATACCAGGACCTGGATGACTGAGAACCTTCACAGACATTTCTACTGACAGATTCTGTGCAAAACTGAATCTTGTTACGTCTTTTACATCATTTTTAGTCTTAAAGCGATATTCCACTTTACATGATAACCGACTCAGTATGTACTCACCACTATGCCGATGTGATGAGGGGTGAAGGTCTTCAGTTCACAAAACAATCCTGGAGTTTTAGGAGAAACAGGATAGCAGCCTCATCCAGTACAATGGTAGTGAATGGTGACCACGGATAAAACGTTATACAGGATGAGGTTGCTACCCTGTTTCTCCTAAAACTCCATTTTTGAAATTTTTATCAATTGTCATTAGAGCCCAGTAATAAAAAACACTAATCATCTAAACATCATCACCTGAGATTCTAAGGAATGATTGTTTGACTCGACTCAATAAAGGAAAGTACAGAAATGTGATGTGTTTTACCTTGTAGACAACAGAAACAGTCTCAGGGCCCTATCTTACACCCGGCGCGTTGTCGGTGAGCCGCTAGCGCATGTGACTTTCCTATCTTAGACCCAGCGCAAGTGCCGTTTTTGCCATGTCTGTAAGATAGCAAACTCACTTGCGCCAGGTCTGATGCGCCGTGGGCGGGCGGTCTGAACATACAGACAAAACGAAGGCGTGGCCCGGCGCGTTTGCTATCTTATGGTCGGCGCGCTGGAGTAAAAACCACTTGAGCCTTAGAGCCCTGTCTTACGCCGGTCTGAAGTGCAATGGATTTAATTTATTCAAGGTGTGTCCAAATCCTCCTTTGCCTTCCCCTCTCAGCAGTGCGAGTGATATTTTGCCCTGCCCCGCCCAACGCGCCGCCGGCGCAAAGCAGCAAACACCTATCAGCTGTGCCCAGGTGCCCTCGTTAATTCACCGGTGAGTTTAGGCCGAACATGCAATAAACCAATCAGAAAGTCAGCTCTCATCGCCTGTAAGAGGTTGGTGCGCCTGTGTCGAATGCAGTGGCAATGACGGCGGATCTACAAGGAGGAAAGAGAAAAGATTTTCAAAGCGAGGAGACAGATCTCCTGGTTTGAGAAGTGATAGCGCGACAGCGCGCGATATAAGGAGACACATCTCCAAAGCAGCTTCACTTGTAAATAGTTTATTTTACACGAACACCTGCAAAAATCATTACAATAACTGAACCGCAAATGTCATGTAAATATGTAATCATCCATCACCTCCAGTCCTCCTCCTCTGCCCCGTTACAACACAATCAGAAAGAGTTTCTGAAGTTTGAAGTGCGCAAAATTACGCACGGGTATATCCAACCAGCTCCATCAGGAGCACACACACCGTTTTCTCTCCGGGTTGGGCAAGACTCGTGCGGTCAAATATTGTGTCTGTATGTTATAGATAATAATTGTTTAATCCTTGTTTTTCTGGATCACAACACACCGGCAGACACAAACAGCTGTCATGCTGATTCATCTGATAAAGACGATCTGACTTTACAGGTCTATTTAGATTTATTAGGCTTTATAATGACAAATAATTTCTTTTTCCTTATTAGTGAGTTTATGTTAAAAGACACACTCACACATGGCTGTTTAACACTTATGAAAGGTGTTCTGTGATTGTGGAGACGTGTGTGCGCCTCAGCTTTATTGCTGATAGAAAATATGTTTAA
>JAJHUR010104270.1:0-13918 GCA_027495735.1 Lutjanus campechanus | reverse complement strand
CAAAGACTCACACACTTTCTACCTGATAAAGATGCACAAGATATTTTCAAATTTAGTCACAAATGATCCTAATCAAGTAGGTAACCAAGTAGTTTAAGTTCCCTGAATCCAATCATAAAAACACTCAAGTAATTTGTTTTTGTGAGCTCTTATACTTCGTTCAAGATTGCAAACAAAAAGAAAATTAAACTCTGAGATCAATATTATCCTGGAGGGTCAAGGACACCTCGCAAGAGTTACATAAGGAAAAAAAATGATATAAGGCAAATGAAATACGTGATGAGAAAAGCTCTCAGGATTTACTTGTTTTAGTGTTCAGCATCACAACTAATTGAATTCAGAGACGAACCTAGAAACCTAAAACTTTAGAAACTTCAGTTCCAGTCCAACCTTGCCTCAGGCGCTTCCTTTGGGCACGACGGCTGAATTCCAAAACTTGTGTTTTTTTTCTCTCAGAAAAAAGAAAAAACCTCAAATACATAGAGTTGTCATGCTGCGAATGTGGATGTAATTACACACATAGAAATATCCCAGCGTGGGGTTCTGATTGAGAGTGAGTGGATTCTTATGATGGGCTCATTACGTTGAGGGTGTTGGTCTGTGAAAGTGATTGGGCTTAATTGGGCAATTGCAAGTGATTAGTTGGAAGAATAAAGGGAGGCTCGGCTCCGCTGAAATGACTCGGCTATTAGAGACGAGCCATAAAGAGGGCTGTATGTACGCAACACACACACACACACAAAGAAAAATGTCTATGCATACAGCTGCCTGCACACACTCAGAAACACACAAACAAAACACATTTTGGAACAGGAGTCGCACACAAAGAGGTGCAGGCATTGTTGGCATGCACACTGAACACACACACACACACACACTGGGCTGTATACTGGTGACACGTTATTATTCAGCAGTCGTTCAGAAAGCTGCTCTCTGTGACTTCCTCCATTAACTTGTAATTGTTTCAGGGCTCGACGAGGAATAAGTATTGGATGTAATTAAATCTGACCTTTCCCCAAAGCTGTTTAACCCTTCTTTGTAAGTGTGTGTATGTGTTGGTCTGTGTGTGTGTATGTGTGTGTGTGTGCATCTGTATGTAAATACTGCAGAAGATAATGCATGTTTAATTAAATGACAATCAATGCACAGACGGTCTGTGAATTTCTGCCTCAAGGCAGCGTCCCGATGTTTGTGTGTTTGTCAACCCGTGTGTGTGTGTGTGTGTGTGTGTGTGTGTGTATTCTGTATACAATCTGTGCCAGTACAAACACAAAGTATTGACGAACATTAACTACACAGGTTTTGCACAAAATTAGCATGTACATGGAAGCTTTTTAAACACAGGTGCACCTGCTAAAATATGAAATTGCTTCCTTTCCTGTTCCCGGCAGACAAGTTTGCCTTTCTGTTGTTGTTTTTTTTTTTTCAGATGAATCACGTTCAATGTCACAAATGCACCAGAAAACAGGCTTAGTGAACAGAAGAAAGCAGCGTGGAAGCATGTGACAATGTCGCAGTGGTTACTACCTGCAGTGCAGTTGCTTTTCAGTGAAATTTGTCATTTTGAGTTACAATAAGTCATTTGGGTGAATCACATAGATCTGAAGAGTACCGTTATCTGATTTTCCATCATTGTCGTAAATTATGAGGGAAATAAAAATGAACACATAATCAAATAAGCTCCCTGGTGTTCTGGTTTAATGAGTGACCGTGTTAACTGGTGAATCAGCAAGGTTACACCGACCTGGTGTGACCAGGTGACCTGCAGTGATGGAAAAAGTACTCAGATCCTTTACTTAAGTAAAAGCATTAATAACAGACTGTAAAATACTTATTTACAAGTCAAAGTTCTTCATATAGTACTAAAGTAAAAGTATTAAGTAAAGCAAAGTAACTTTCAAATGAATAAAATGACTCTCATGCAGGTGTGAAAATGAACATGTCATGTTTCCATCACTGATGATCCAAGCCAATAAATACTACTAAGACTGCTACAGAGTCATGTGACTCGGAAATGAATGCTGATTGGTCCTTTTACCGCTGAAGACCAAAGCCAGATATTAATGGTTTAATTTGAACCTAAAAGTAGACGCATTTACACTGGATGAAAAACCCACTAACATTTGATACTCTGATAATTACCACATATGTTGGGTACAGTGGAAAAGAGAATTCTTTCATTTGTATTTGATTGTGTAAAAGACAAAGTGTGCCTATGTTACCTACTGATGCTCAACTGCAGACCACTGGCAAGATGAAGTGACAGATTAAAGTCAGGTTTAGATGGTCACTACGTCAGGTTATAGATTATAGAGTCAGAAATTCCGTGACGCAGCTGAGAGACACGACTTTTGTCCCTGACCAATCGTAGCTACGCGATGTCATCGGGGAGGAGGTGCTAGGGACCAACTTCCAGAATAAAAGATGTGAAAGAAACGGACCAGTGGAACTTACCTCCTCATCCTCCTCAAGCTGCAGTGACTGCAGGATTCACAAGCAAATATTCAGTCAGACTGCTACAAAGTTAACAGTGTCAGACTTTGAAAACCACTGATGCAAAATCCCCTGTGATCTGAACATGATTAAACTGGCCAAAAACAAAAATGGAGGTGCTCAGGTTTGGATCGCTCTCTGGGCTCTTGACTTCTGAGAGACAATCCAAGTCAAGTTGACCTGACTTCTCTTCCTCAAACTTCTCAAACTGCATTTCATGTTTTCTATTTGTTAATTCATGAGGCTGTTTGAGTGGTGTGTCAAACTACAGGATGTTCTGAACAGTTTCTGCTGACATGAAAGCCAAACAGAAAGCATGTAAATGAAGGCACAGTACCAATACAGCTACATCTGTGCTCAATCTAAACAACCTGACGGTCTGCTTTTTCATTTAGCACAGAGTACAGAAAACAGACTCCAGGGACGAGATATGAACATGTGTAAATTATTATTTAGCTTCATTCAATTATAAAGCATAAATAACTAATATAACCCCTGCTAATGGGAAATCTAAAACAGTGAGATAAGACCATATTTTTCTGGTTATTCGGAGGTGTGAGGGTTAATGTGTGTGTCTGCGTACATGTATGTGTGTATTTCCACACTGCAGAGTCTCTGGAGAGCGTGCTGACATTATGATCTGCCGATGAGCGTCCTCCGCTCCGCTGTTATTACAGCATTAGAATAAGAATTGGATTCCTCATGTGTCGGGGCGGCTGTGATTGCACTGCGCTCCTCCATCACCATCACCATCAGTAATGGTGTCCCCGGGGGGGTTCATCACCACGCGGCAGAAATCCGTCTGTTCAGGTCACAAGAAAACAATTAAGCTTCGTCTTATGTATGTATGTACACGTGTGTGTGTGTATAAAAGGAAAATTAGAGCGAGGCTGATGTGTGGCCTGAGGGGATTACAATCGGCAGGATTGTGGAGGCATGCGATTTAGAACGACAAAGCAAAATAATGAGGAAAAAAGGACATGAAAGAGAGAAAGTGACTAAAAAAATAAGAGAACACACAAAAACCATGCACAGTCGTGGAACCCATCGGTACTGCTGCAGTGCTCAAGATTGTTCTTGGTCTCAGGACCACTTTCTGAAGATCTTGGCGTTGGAACTGACCCTTCGCTAAGCTCCGCCCTCCTTAGTTACTGTTGCTACGCTTGCCAAGCTTTCCGTTCTCACACTGCATTTATGCAGTTTACAGTGACAGATTTAACGTTGAAATTGAAAGTAATTGTTGAAACATGAGGTCTGTGATTCCTTGAAGAAGTAAAGAAAAGCAGCTTCTCAGCTGATGACTGTGGATTTTGTCGGCTAAAATGATGACAAGCAGATTTCAGAAGTGTAGCTGACTGCTTGAGTCAGCTGAGAGTCTCCAGCTGACGTTTTAATGTTTCCATCTGATATGTTTTAAAACAAGAACCCTGTGAAAGTGTTTATGTAAAGTTAGCTAACAGCTGCGTACATGATTAATGCTAACAGACTGAGGCTAAAGCTAGCTTACATCTCAGCAGACATTGGTCAGATGGTGAAATACAGCAGGTATATCTACATGATAGATGACAGAAATACACTCATTAACATGGGAAAAGGAAGCAGGGACTCGATTAGTGCAGCGGACCTTGAGACGGGTCACCCAGCCAGACCAGCCGGACCACGATCACCACAGGAAGAGAGCCGGAATAAGAGCTAAGCTAACCCGGCTCAGACCTGAGACAGCGAGCCAGAGAGAGATGCATCGTCATCGACTGATTTTGATTCTGCATCGGCCCACTTCCTCCTCCACAAACCCCCACAGAACAATGCAGTGGTATTGCAATTGCAATTTGCAATATTGCAATTTTTAACTGTCTGGTCTCAGTTTCAGACAAAGAGGACTTTATTAAAAGGCCAGTCAAGGCCACGGCTTTGCAGAACACTGTCTGATTTATTTCTTAACACAATTACTATGATAAGACGTAAAACTTGTGACTTCTGACACATTTCTTTTTTTATCATTCTTTTTATTGATTTTGATTTTCAAAAAGAAACAACTCGGTACCATAAACAGAGTATTTGCATATGGGTCCAGGAAA
Organism: Lutjanus campechanus; assembly: GCA_027495735.1. Taxonomy (NCBI): domain Eukaryota; kingdom Metazoa; phylum Chordata; class Actinopteri; order Lutjaniformes; family Lutjanidae; genus Lutjanus; species Lutjanus campechanus. The sequence continues at coordinate 9,347 of JAJHUR010104270.1, read as the reverse complement.
CTGCACACAGCATTCATCTAGTCACCAGAGCACAGAGGTAATAAACAAAACAGTCCCTCAACTCAGTCAATTATCTTCACCCCACCCTGCACTTAATTACTACAAGTTTCAGGGGTTTCTCACATTTTTTCTCAACAAAAAGTCGAGTTCTTCTACCAATACTGTTGTAGATTATTACCTTCTGCCTATACATCAAAGGGAGAAAGTCCACAGGAGACCAATATGTCTGACCCTGAAACTGGTTTAATGAAACTTGGCCAAGGAGAATGAAAGAATAATCAGTACAGGCTTTGTCCTGAAGTTCCCTTAAATTCTGGAGTTTCAGCCCTCTGGGGTCTTTAAACATTCACAGATATACCATAATTAATCTATCCCCAAATATGGTCAGACCCAACACATCTACAGCAGATAGAATTAGTCTGCAAATCCAAAACAAGGGAGGTACAAGGTCTGAGAACACAGCTCAGCACCCTTTGCTGCCATTCCGCAGGGTCAGTGAAATGATAGCAGTTATGTCTGCTCTGTTGAGAGACACAAGACATCTCCGACCTTAGCCACCGTAGGTTCTCTTGTTTATCTCAAAGGAGCAGACAGCTGCATCTGCTGTCTCAAGGGGGGAAACTTAGTGCAGGCCTCCCAACGACCTCAAGACCTTAGTATGATACCTAAAATTAGAAAATTCCCTAACAAATACAATATCTCAACTTCTCTAAAGTGACATCTGATATCAGAGATTTCCACAATTAAACGGAGGGAGAGTCATCTCACAGTCCCTCCAGGAAGTTGCAATCACAACAACGAACGCAAATTCAGCCAATCCTAGTGAATTCTGCATGACCTTGAATTTTTGCAACTTTTCCATGAAGAGTATGTTTAAAAATGAAACATTTGTTATAACATCTTTATGCTCTGCTTGATTCAGTAGCACAGAACAGACTATGTAGGTTACCACAGTCTGCTGACCTGGACCTGACCCGGAGCTGCATTTCCTTTTCTTTGTGGTAGTTTTCATCATGTTCCACCTAAATTCGCAGAGTTTGGAGGTTTGTGGTTACTTGCAATTTTTCCCGTTGGGCAGCAAAGACAAGGTCAAGTGCAGGTGATCGATTGATTGACATCAAACACTCCAACGGTGATGGAACGCCTGGTCAACCTGCTTCCCCCTCTTTTGTTCTCCACATGGACTTTCCACCTGCATGCAACCAAAGCCAACTCAAACATGACTGGTCAACATTACACAAACCACAAATGCAAACCACTTTTGATTCCAAAATCTTTTCCCTTTACTACAGATTCTGCATTCATATGAAGATATCTGTTTATAGATTAAAGCATGATTTAGTAAATTAGTTTAAGTGGGATTTTGTTGTTTTGTTGTAATTTTGCAGATCTGTATGCAGCACACTTTTCTGCTATATGAACAAACCCCTTCCACATCTGTGTGTGTGTGTGTAATTTGAATTTTACTAACACTGCACTGTGAATACAAGCCTGAAATATTGCTTTGTGAGACTGTGTGTGTGTGTGTGTGTATGCATCAGAGTGTTTGTATTCCTGCCACATGCTTCAATACACACCAACCACATGTTTGCACCATAAAGTACAAGCTCCCTCTGAATCTCCCTTATTGATCTGACATGGCTTAAATATATAGCGAGACAATCGATTGCTCTCAACAGACTGAGTGTATCATCAGGCTGAAAGCTGGTAGGTGGAACAGCATTCTTCAGCACAAATATATCTCAAAAGCTCAATAGGTGTTTGATCGAAGATTCAAATTGCCACCTTGAGCACCACACGTTTAAAAGCACTGCATGTTTTTTTTCCTCCTCAGAGAAATGTGTTTAAGCTTTACAAAAGGCACAGTTCATGTGTTGTGTACAATCTCTCCATATCATGATGAGGTAAGAGAAAACATGCAATCTCTCTCTTTTTCTTTCATCTACTATAACTCTCTGGGTATATTTACTGAGCCTGTTGCAAATTACTGTTGGAGTACAAATGTTTGCATGAATGTAGCAGGATATTTATTAAGGCTAATGTATGTAAATGAGCTGCAGCTCAACTGTTTTGCATAAACTGCTGCCAAAGAAAGTGTTTTCTGTTGCTTAACATGAAAGTTTTCACTGTAGTAAAGTAATTTTGTTTTGGTTCACCATCACTTCTCATATAATCTCGTTTTCAGACAAAAAAAGCTGTAAAAAGAGATGAGCTGGTGAACGTGGTGGAACATTATGAGATTCAGGAGTTGGCTGAGACCTAATATATATAAATTTAGACATCTGCATACAAAAGCAGACTCTGTAGACAAGGGACATGATTTTGGTATTGGACAGATTCTGGTTTCCATTTGTAGTCAGAGTAGTATTGACCGTAGGGTCTGAGCGGGCACGGTATGCAGGTAAATAGTCCACAAACGAAGTGGAAAGCGTTGGCTATCATTGACCCTCTTACAGAAGTAGTTTTCCCCGGTCATCCAGATGACTTAACAAGCTGCAAATGTTTAATTTACAGCACCAAAATCACCAAAATGTCTGGCTGTTGCGTATATGATACGTCAGAATCAACTTTCCACTGGTTGACTTAAGTCGCAAAGAATTCCAACAGGATCACAACCGTTTCAGGAGGATCAATGGCATCTATGGCTGCAAGCTCTTGCAGCACCCATTGACGAGCTGTTATGGTCCGCCATACTCCGCCAATGTGCGCACGTAGTTTGCTCACAGTTTACAAACAGTAAAAGGGTCTAGAAATTCAATTTTTGCATCTCAAGTTGCTAATCAGATTGTAAATAATACCAGGCACACAGAAGAGGAAGTCTTGGTCTGGTTATCCTTTGACTCCACTGGAAGCTCCAAAACATTGGCTGGATATTGAGTGAGTGGATATTGGACTGACAGGCATCAGGTAACACAAAAAAGACTCCAAATTAATGATTATGTTACTCTGTTACTGCTGGATGTGGAAATAAGCAACTGTTTGTTTCCGCTGCCAAGAAATAGACAAATGCAGGCTGGGAATTGAGGTGACCAAGTCATTTTCTATTTCCTTGCTGCTGTCCTTTAGTCGTCAGAATCATAGTCTCTGAGTGAGTTTTTAGCGTTTTAGTAACTGCTTTGTCTGTGAATGTCAGAGGTTTGGACTCAAATACAGACAATAGAGGCAGATGGTTGTAGTTCAATGATTTAATAACAAAAATCAGGCTCAAGGTTTACAAGAAAATGAAGCAGATGGATTCAGGTGGCAAGAGTCCAGGAAATGGGTGACTGAGCACAAAAGCTTGAACAATGGAGAAACATAGACAAACTGACAAGGAACAAAAGATGTGGCCTGGTAAATGTAGTGAGCGGCTGACGAGGGAATGACGTGCAGGTGGGAAAAAGAATTGATTGCAAGGCAGATGGGAGTGGCAGGATCTGGACACAAAGTCTGAGCACATCTGCTGGTATGTGGTGGAACGGATTCATACGAAGGCAGATTGTGGCTGTTAAGTCAATTCTGTGAGGGGCAGACTCATGGTTTTGATGATGAAGGCAGTAACTGCTGACGTCCTTACTGAGCCTCCACTGCACACTGAAGCTGGAGTTTCCTCTCTGGGTGTCAAGAAGCCTGGGCAAAGTGTCTGGAGGCCCTGTGTTGCCCAGGCAGCAGAGCTCTCGGCCCTCGAACGCAACAGTGAACCAACACATTAGGCTGCTTGAGCTGGATAGCATTGCTTCAAAACATTTATTAATAACAATAATACACACAGATGGCTGTTGAGCTGATTTTTAAAGGTGCCAACAGTGTCCAGAGATTGCAAAGGAAGAGAGTTCCAAAGTAAAGGAGCTGTAACCTTTTTGTCTAAAGTGTGGAGTGAGGAACCAGCAGCCTGATCAGAGAACCTCAGAGTCCTTCTCATATTATATGGACATTAAAAGTTTTTGCAAGTGGCTGCAGTAGCTCTTCAATGTCGGCAGGTGACTTCCTATGCAAGGCTAAAAGTGTGATTACAAGACTCTTGAAATAGATTCTGAGTTTGATGGGAAGCCAATGTAAACACATCAAGGTTGATGTTACATGAGACCATTTACTCCTCGAATACACATGGTTTTGATCCGTCCACCTCACAGCTTCATGCCCCACGAGCAGCGATTCTGATTTTGTTTACTTTCTCAGATTTAGTTGATTTGGTCATTTTTCATTGCTCACTGTGCAATGTGATAAGTAGGCAAAGTAGATGAATAGTTTCTTTTTTGTCGGTATTGCAATTGGGAGTCTGCATGGGGTCTTTTATTTTGAAAATTGACCAGATTTTCTTGGTGTTCTGTGCTATTGCAATAAAGTGTTATATCGAATCGCAATACATATCGAATCTGCACCCAAGTAGCCTGATACTATCGAATCAGGAGTTAAGTGTATTATCCCAGCCTTAGTTTGTATCTGTGTGTTGTATATTTGTTTTTCATTCCTTAAAAGCCAAACCAGGGACAAATTAACTACAGCTATAAGTATATTGCATTAGGTTGATTGTTTACTTAAATGTAACAGTGATTATATGCATTGTCCCTGACAAATAAATAAAAAAATAAATAAAATAAAATGGCCTGAGAGGAAGCAGGTACAAAGCAAACAGCAGTGGACCCAGTACAGAGCCTTGAGGAACTACCTCACAGAGTTCAAGCTGTGTTTTCTGTCAGGGTTTGCTCCCTTAGACCTCCCAGTTCCAAAGGATACCCACAAGGCAGTGGGTGCTATTCGACCTGTAGGTGTCCACTCACCAGTGGGTCTCCGCCTCCGCGGCCCCCTGCTGCTCCTGGAATCGCACGATATCTGAGGGTCTGCACTGCAGGAGTCTTGGTGGTAGAGGGGCTGTGTACTGGCAGGAAGAGGATTACTTGGATCACCTCTTCACTCCTCAAAACTGAAGAACTAGCCAGTGGCAGGTACACAAAGCAGGTCTCTGAAAGCACAACTGCAATCTTCCCATCACACACACCCTAAGTTTTTCAGCATCAACTCGGTAAATAAGGACAAATGCTGTCAGTGAATATCCACCTTTATGTTATCAAATGCAAAAGTAAAAGAAAGAATGTGCTGACTCTCTTATTTAGCACATTTAGAGTCTCTTTCATCAGTGATCACTGCTCAGAGGCTTTAGAGAGAGACAAAGAGTCTCTAAAATGTGTCCTCCAGTGCTAATCAGAGCATTGATCCCTAACCTCTCTCCTCTTTTCCCTCGTGTCATTGGTGGTAATGGGTATTGAAAAAGACATTGATGGGGTCTAAATTAAAGTAGATGTCTCAGGAAAGTGGAATTTCTAACTTCCGTCTCAGCTGTGGCTCTGTGATGTGTGACTCGGCCCTCAGGAGCACCTTCATTTTTTTCTTTCCACTTCTCTCTCTCTCAGTATGGCTTCCCTCGCTCCCTCCCTCAGGCACTCCCTGCCACTGACATCTAAAAGGCCGACACTCGATGACCAGAGTCCATGAACTGTGAAAGCATTAGGTGGTGCAGCCTTGGCTCAGATAGAAAATGTGTGTGTGCGTGTGTGCGCACACTTCTATCTGGCTGTCTGAGCAGATCTGTGTCTGTTTGCACGAGTAGTCCCTGTGTTTGGATCAAAGTGAATGTTCATTTGTGTCAGCAGAGATGTGCAATATACCTATAATGTTAACTGGAAAAAACAAACAGGAGAAGAACTGGACTTAGCCGGACCACAGTCCAGTATCCCAGTGAATTCTGTTCATGCTGGACAGTTCTGCAGCTCACAGTTTATGTCCAGTGGTGGAGAAGATATGTCTTTTATTAAGCAAGGCTTTGATTAAAGGTATGAAAAACTGTTCCAATTCAAAAGTTAAAGGACTGGTGTTAATATTTAGTGGCACAAGAGTAACCTCTAACTCCACCCTCATGTCTCAAGTTGCTAGTCGGGCTGTAAACAATGACTGGCGTGCAGAGGGGTCTTGGCCTGGATATCCATTATTCATTATCCATCAGACGATAGCCAGTGGGTTTCAAGATTAAATCTCGAGCTTTCCAAAACCATATTATAGTTGACATTCACATGTAGTGTAGAAATAAATCATTTAAAAGACATTGTTTTGCAGATTCACTTTTTCTTCCATTTTTTCCCCATTTATTGAATTTGGAGGGCTTTTCCTGATCTGAATTGAAGACCTAAGTATAGAGGGGAGTTGCTTTACAGATTGTAAAGCCACAAATTTGAGATTTCTGACACTGAGCTACATGAATAAAATTGACTTGACTTTCTGTCTGTCTCTTGAGTGACAATGGCAAATTAACCTTAACGTCAAAGGAAACAATGTGCCTGCAAGTCAACACCTCCAGTGACATATCAATATTGGGACAGATTGGTTATTGGCTTAATTGAAAGGCAAAAGGAAAGCCAGCCACCAGGCACAGCTGGTGGCTGGCGCGGCCATTCTACACAATGCTTGTGATTCCAGAAGCAGCTCGCTCAACTTCAAATACACTCTGAATCTATTTTGGACGGATGCCGTATCAACATGCACAGAGTGAAATGAGCGGGCGGGAAGTCAGACACAGAAAAAAACAGAGAGCGTCTACTTGATAAATAAAAAATAAAAGACCCTGTGCAGATTTGTGATCATGGAGACAGACAGAAAAGAATCTATTTAACTATGTAACCTACTTATTCACGTTAGAAGACCAAATCAACAAAGTCCAAGCACATAATCAGGCAGGCAAAACACTCAGCTTATGAAATATTGCTGGTGGGACCTGCAGCTGTGTGGAGGATGGATCAAAACCGTGGCACAGACATGCAATGCTCAGTGGAATGATGTAGCTGTAACTGGCTGCTTGGAGATTGTTGACAATAAAGACAACAAGACGGGTAATCAGAGAGCGCAGACCTCCGCCAGGGCCAGATGTGTCGCAGTGTTAACGAAAGTGAAAAATTATTCATCTATCTGCCCTGTCATTCAGATTGGCCCCAAAAATCAAATGAAATCTCCTTCGGGCCATGCTGCAGCCTCCCACCAAATTTCATGAGAATTGAGCCAGTGGTTTCTCCGTAATCCTGCAGCCAAACAGACAAATGGCACTGAGAACACTGGCGGAGATATTTGCAATAAGGAATTTGAAGATAGAAGAAAGAATGACTCAGCTGTTTTATCTCTTCAGTAACTCACATCTAACAAAGACATCTGCAAACGTCTTTTCATCACAAGCCTCCCGCTGTCCTTCACAGTGAATAAAACAACACAAACACAGCGACTGCAGGGAGTGGTCTCCTATTCACTGATGAAACAAGGTGAAATAGAAGTTTCCTGATGGAAATCAAGTTATGTAAGTCCACAAGTACCTCACCATCACTTTGTACCACAAAATAAAGTTTAACAGTGACAGTGGACAATAAAGCACAGTATGACCTGGTGACATAAGATGTATCTGCCTTGTGTGATGGTGCCACACTGAGATCAAAACCCTCAACAACACATTCTACAAGAATGACGTGTTTCTAACTTGTTGCCTCATGATAGATGACAGAAATACACTCATTAACATGGGAAAATGAAGCACAGGGACTCGATTAGTGCAGCGGACCTTGAGACGGGTCACCCAGCCAGACTGGCTGGACCACGATCACCACAGGAAGAGAGCCGGGATAAGAGCTAAGCTAACCCAGCTTAGACCTGATACAGCGAGCCAGAGAGAGATGCATTGCCGTCGACCCACTTTGATTCTGTATCGGCCCACATCCTCCTCCTCAAACCCCGACAGAACAAATGCAGATGCAGTGGATCTAACAAGTTTGGCTGGAGGTAAAGTTATTGAAGCTAGTAAGCTAGCATTAGTTAGCCAGACATGCTGCATGCATGACGCCACCATCCAGGCTCATGAAACGTAGAGTATCGCTCTTCTCAGAGCCTCCTGCACACCTTCAACATGGAGAGAAATGGAAAGATTGACAGGCCTCGTTACTTTTGATGATATGATTGGACAGTTGTTGCTGTTTGGAGGAAGGGCTTAGCGAAGGGTCAATTTGCACTTAAATGCAACACTTTTAAAAAGATTTTGCCTATGTTTATCATTCTCTGCTCAGTCCGTTCATATCTAAAACTGTGCGCTGTCTCTGCATGTTGGACAGCGATGTCTTCCCCTGCAGCTAACAGTGCAGCAGAGAGGCTGCTCTCCACTGCTAGCGACATGATGCTAACACTGCCTCCCCCTCATTTTGTTATTATTATACAGGTAGGAGGCTGTTTGATGCTTTCAAAATGAATAATTCATTAATCAATGCAGAAAACTTTTTAAAATAAAAAGGCGGTAGATCATTTAATATGTTTAATTATTAATTCATATTAGGATTCACATTGTATTTCAGCACTGAGCTGCATCAACATGCATCGAGAATCAGTTTATCATTGAATCGTATCCCCCTGAATCGGAATCAAATCGTGAGGTACCCAGATTCCCACCCCTAATATTTATAGAAATATGTCATTTACCACCACCAAGGTGTTGTAAAAAGCCTGGGAATGCATCTTGAAATTGCTAGAACATGCTTGCATTTGACTTCAGAAAAGGTGGAGGAACCTCACCGCAAAGACTGCGAACGGAAATGATTTCCAGTTCACGTGAAGATTGAGGAGCAAAGAAATATCAAATAAGAGACTTGGGATGTGCCCATGGGCTCTACAGGATGAACCCACCTGACATTTCATCGAACACCACCAGCAGGTTGACATAGGTAGTTTTGAGAGTAATGTCTCGACAAATATTGGACGGATTGACATGAAATCTGGGTCAGGTATCTTTGCTTGTATGAGCTTTAAAAATCAAAAAGTGATCTTTAACATGAGCAGTCCAGAAACACCACCACGACAACGACAACAGCTACGTCACGATTGTAGGCCGGACTGAGTCCATTAACTTTCACCACGACGCGACGCATGGATCACTGATCACTGCTGCACCTTCTACTGTGGATTATTATAACTCACTTAATCAATCAGACATTCATCACATTGTTGTCGCCACTCTTATTAATTCCGCTATCATTACTGTAACATCTAGAGTACTACTGTTCTCTCTGCTTCTGTTCTGTTCTCTCTCTCCACCCCTCCCTTCTCCTTTTCCCTCTCAAATCCGACCGGTGCCGTCAGGTCGCCGCCCACCATGTGTCTTGGATCTGTCCGAGGTTTATGCCTGTTAAAAGGAAGTTTTTCCTCGCCACTGTCGCCAAAGTGCTTGCTCATGTGGGGATTGTTTCAATTGTCGGATGTAAATATGATTATAGCGTGTGGTCTAGACCTACTCTATATGTAAAGTGTCTTGAGACAACTTTGTTGTGAATTGGCGCTATATAAATAAAATT
>JAJHUR010104269.1:0-11701 GCA_027495735.1 Lutjanus campechanus | reverse complement strand
TGTTTCATTTTTAGTTTGTCGCATTATGATCCTAATGCAAGACTCTTGAGATTTCTGTGAATTTTCATGCCAAAGTAAATTTAAACATGTACATCACAGCAATTCAGTTACACTTAGTTTCATTGTTACACAACAGACTTTCCAAACCCTGTTGCGACACAATAAATCACCATATGACAGAAAGAATGACAGAATGAAAACAAGAGACTGAGGACACGAGATTAAGTCATCGAGATAAACTCGAAAGACGGATTTCAAGAGTATTTTGTTCCTGTATTTACATGAACAAACAAACACACACACACACACACACACACACACACACACACACACACACACACACACACGTGTGATCAATGACAGTTTCTGCAGAAACTCACTTTCTGTGATCCTGCTGCTTCATGCATACGTTCATACATGAATCAGCTGTTCATATATGAAACATTTTGATGTCAGCAAGTTGCTTGAAAAGAGAATAAACATGTGTTTAATGTGACAAATCAAAAATATTTATTTTCCCTCTGGTCTGTGGTGCTCTTTATTCATCTAGATGTTTTGATGAGAGTCACAGAGTTTTGGAGATATTAGTCAAAGAGATGTCTGCCTTCTCTCAAATATGATGGAAGCAGACGACACTCGGCTTGTGGAGCTCAAAGTGCTGAAACAAAAAAACTAGAACATTTCAAAATCAACATCTCTCTCAAAATTTATGACTCAATTATGCTCAAGATAATCTACAGACCTTTTAAGTTTCATCAAACTGGAGAGAAGTGAGAAGATTCATGTTGAATCTTATTTTTCCTTTTTGTATTTCTATTTATGAATCTGCTCTGTGTTTTGTTTGTCTTCAGGCTTTGGGTGATGAAAATGTTTCACAGGTAGCAATCACCTGGATTACTTTTAATACATAATACTGAGGCAAAATCTGAGGTTGTCTTTTTTCCTGATGGTTTCTAAAGGCTCACTTGTGATCTCTGTACATATGAAAATATTCATTTTAAGTGATATAACTGTCACTGTATGTGAAACAAAGATGCTTTTGTATAACAGTAATGTCTGTTCTGCTGTATGCTTCAGAGAGCTGGTGAGTGAGACATTCATCCCTGCATCTATCAAGCTTTTAAACAAGGGCAGATAATAACCAGTTAAAGCTGGTGAGGATGAGATTTTGCGTCTTTGCGCTGTGATTGCAAGTGAGCTGCTGCTGGGTGTTTATTTGATTCTGTAGGAGCTGCTATTTAACAGCATTTCACGTTTTTACTGTTTTATTATTTCCTTATTGCTCCATGTGTATACTGCTGCTGTTTTTAGAGTCAAAAATGTCTGACAATAACAAACACGGCAACGTTGGAGGAGTCTGTAATAACGGACTTCCTGAGAAAGAGCGGAGGCAGCGTTGTAGACGGAGTTGGTCTGTGCACCATTAAACACATCCTGACATGTGGATGGAGAATTTTTCACTGCCTGTTTGATAACAAATGTAATTTACAATACAACTGGATCTTTAAAACTTTATCGTGTCCTGTGGTCGTGTCTCGCCTGAACTTCTGCCCCACAACCAGCAGAGGCACTGCTCCATCCAGTCCGTAAGCTTTCAGAAAATGTGCAGTACTGAACATTTGTTCCTGGATATTGAAATTACTAAAAAGATTAAGTTGTGCTGAATCCATGAAGGATGTATTCTCTTTTCAGACCGCCCACACCTTAACATCCAGTATCAGAGCTGCAGTATGCATGAGTTAACTTTCTACACTTCAATTTGTACATATTGTTAACAGTGTTTTTAACATTTTGATATATTGTTAGCATCGTCAGCTAGCTACATGCTAACATTAGGTTGCTGTGGCTCTTTTTTACAGTCTCATTGGAAGAGCTGCCCAAAAGGAAAGTGAGTGACGCACACCGTACAGTGAAAGTGAACAGAGCATGTTCATAACTGTCAGCTGTCTTAAGAATGTTTACAGCACTGACACAGAGCTGCATGCAGTAAACAGACAGAAGGAGAGTAATTCTCCCACAGATCATCACACACAACATTAATCTGTACGGACACACTGGGGCAGTGTGTAAAAACACAAAGACGAGCCCTCATTGCAGCAATATTGTGGGATTTCTGTGTTTCTGTGTGTTCTTCAGTGGAGCCGACCGCCCTCCTCATAAACCTCACCATGGTGTTCTTCATGTTAGCAGCCAGCTAACTGGCTAACCTTGCTATTTAAAAACACCAGTATGATTATTAAAATGATCAAAAATACTAACAAGACACTAATACACACTGTATACCAAGGGAACAGTAAAATATCAGCAACTTCAACTGTAAGAAGTGAAGTATTAAAACTTCTGGCACCAGAAACTCAGTGACAGGTGTTCCTGATGCCTCTATAGCACAAGTCATCACTTTAGAAATATGAATCTTTATTTTCATACAATAACTGCTACCATCTGATTAACTGCACAGATGACTAAAATAGGTTTGCTTTGAAGGATTTTACAGAATTATTTAGGGTATAAAATGTGCTGCTGTGTTGGAAAATTGGTGTGTACAAAGTCCTGATATAGTAAATTAAATGGTGAATTACTGTAAAATAAAATAATTAAAATGTCACAGAGGGATTTTATACTCTTCCATTCTTATCTATTAATGTGAATCCAAAGCCAGTTCCAGATTGTAAAATGATAGAAAAAGATGTTTCCAGACCATTTTTGTGGTAATGGAGCTTAAACATGTGAGGCAAGCTGCACAAAATGGGTTCAACATGACCTCCAGAGAGTCATGTGACAAATTAAAACACTGCTATTGGTTTCCCGAGGGTCCTGCCTCTTTTTCAAAGTATTGCACCATCACTCAGGATGTCTGTGTGAGTGGGCCAGGAATGGGTTTGTTACTGTAGCATCAATCAGCTTCAGAGGTGCTGGTGGGTGGATTTTGTAACGTCTGGACAGAACCAGGCCAGCTGTCTCCAGTCTCCAGGCTGAGAAAAGACACGGCAGCGGTATCTGTCAAACTCTCTGCAAGCCTGAGCTTCTCTTCAGGTGTGTAATGTTCCAGGTAAGTGCTCAAAAAATAAATACATGAGAAAGAAGCTTCAGTGCCAAGATGAACTTCTCTTCCGTTATGGTGAAACACACTGCAGGTTGAGTAACATCCGCAGTGCACGTCATCACTACAACAACACGTCCAGACCGATGCAATGAGGCAGAAGATATCATGCACGCGCAGATGTATTTATTACCTTGAAACTGTGAAAACAAAAACCCTGGCCTCTGTCCCATCAGGCACTCTTCACCCACTCGTTTCTCTGGAAGGACCCAGACATTGATAAAGTCTCATTCTGAAGAAAGAAATTCAAAATGAAAGCAACAAAGGCAAACTTAAGTAATTCTGCAATTTGTTTATTCAGTCATGCATATCTGGTTTCCATCAGATGCAGTTTGTCTCTGAAGTTCGAGCTGCTGCTACTCTACTTCCTGTTAAATGGGAGTTTTTCATTCCAGCTCAGCTGTGGTTTACCACTTGTGGTTTTGTGTGTAATCTCTGTTTACTGTCCATACAAGGCTTTGTCTTCTGTTGGAGGTGGAGGGTAAAAAGGTGGTTTAGACGTCCAGAGATGCTGCACCCTTCTGGAGAACCAAATCAGTCGACATCATCAGTGACATCACATGTTGATGATGTGATGATCACAAAGACAACAGAAAACGTAGGAATGTATGGTATCATTTTTTCAGCCAACACATATTTTGGCATTTTAAAAAAATCATATAAGCTGGAGTTAATGCAGAGCTGAAGGCAGGAAAGGCTCAGATGAAGTGAGCACAGATGGTTGATGAATATATATTCAGTCAGGAGACCAAACTGTTGAGGTGGAGACATCAACACCAACAACACAGAGAACATGCGGCAGGTGATGCACAACGTCACAGGCTTTAAAAGTGGGAGTGGCCCCATCATCAGGGACCCATGTTCCCAGCTCAGATGTCACAAGAACCGATACTTCAGTACCAAGTTGATGCCAAAATTTTGAACAGTGTTTTTCACTCTGTTATGATTTATTTTACACACACCCACACAAACAGGACCTATAGCCATGCATCAGAGAGACGTCAGAGTGAAGGGGCTGCACAAATACATATTTACATTAATATATACATATATTCAGGCGCCACGAGCCGTTTGGGGTTTGGTGCTTTGGTCTGTGTAGGAACTGGTGACCCTTCACTTCCCAAGCCAAGACCCTACAGACTGAGCTGCTGCTGCCCAAAGTACCGAACAATAAGAACTACATGTGTAAAGACAGCGACATGTGCAGCTGCAGCCACATCTCCACCTCCACTCATCAGTAAAGTAAAACACTGAACTGAGCCGTCTAACATCAGGGATTAATGATAAATTCTCAATGACCAGAGTGAAAACGGTGCCATCAAACAAGGAAACACTTCCTGCTTACGAACATCTGTCATCAGAAGGACAAACTATAATGTCAGTGTTTGTTCTTCACCACGTCAGTAAATTTAACCTACGGCCGCATTCTGAGGTCAACTCATGTTCAGAGTTCAGCAGCAGAAATTACTGCACTTCTTCTGCTTCACTTTCCAGACACGGCAACATGCTGCTCTGATGACGGCTCAGGCACATTAAATATCCACCTCAGTCTTTTGTCCCAAAAGCTCAGAAAAGTTTTGTGGCAAAGACAAAATAAAACTTTTATAATTGTTTGTCACTGGTATTGGTATCAACTACTTTCTGGTGTCACGACATCCCTAGTCTCCCTAGGTCCTTATGTTCTATGTCAAACCCTGGAACTAGAGCTGGGGAACAGAGACCTGGGGCCCTTTATCTTTTTACCATGAGGAACGACACTCCTGCTACACGACAAACAGTATAAACACAACGTATGTGCAGACAATGTACAGATCAGTGATCAGTGACGCAGCTTCACACGGGCATCTGTTTAACAGAGTAAAACCAGAAACAATCTTTTTACATCAGTCCATGATGACAGGGATCTGGGTTTTACTCAGCAGAGTTAGTGCTTTTTATTATTTTGTCATATTCTCAGACTTTTACCTTAAACTAAACACAAGATAAGCAGAGGTGACACAGTGAATATTCATTAAAACACAGAACACCTTCAGACAGACAGACGGAGACATTTGCCAGCTGATGGTCCTGCTTTCAACCTGAGACTGGCCAACATTTGCAGCACAAAGAGGTGGAATGTGAAACAGGATGTTGGAAAACTTTCAGGCCTTCCAGGGAGAATAATTAATAAAAACACGTGTGATTCAATATTGAAGATCAGTGCAGAGGGGAAATCCTTTAACAAGCTTTTTCCTGGTTCAGTGTTCTGCTAATCTGTGTTCATGTCACACTCACACCTGCTTTTGATTCATATTCTTGGGTCAGACACAGTGTGACTGTGATCACGTGAGCAGACTAAAGGACTCTTTGGGTAGAGTGAAGGTTCTGCAGGGCTGCACTGGACTCATGATGGAGTTAAACATTAAATTCCCCTGTTTGCAGATCTGTTTTCTTTGTCTGATCAAGACTTGATTTATTTTTCCTGAACCCTCTTTTTCTCCTCAACTGTACAACGTTTATTCTGTGGTGACTTTTCTGTCTCACTTCTGCATTAAACTGCAGCGTTGCAGCACCAGCATTGATGACAGATTTTAATTCCTCTTGTTGCTATGCAACCATTGGCTTTCTACAAGGTTCTCACTGGTAACTCCCGGGTCATGCTGGCCGTGCATGACGGCTAACTTGCTGAAGTGCTGCTGCTTGCACGCCTGTAGACTAGAAGCTGACATTTTTCCAGGACACCCACAGGATGGGAGTCAATTTCACTCTTCAAAGGACTAGACGGGAAAAAAGCCAATGGGGACGGGCATCATCGTAATAATAACAGGTCATATATATGTAAATATGTGTGTAATATGGTGTGTGGACTGTGGACTGACGGGATTGGAACAGGACAGGAGTATTTCTGTGGGACTGGGTTAGTTTATACAGTTTGAATTGTATAAACTAAAGTAGCAGTTTCTCTAGTTTAATCTGAGGCTTTGCATTCATGCTACCTTCAGTCCCACATGCTAAAACAGCTTGCTGTGTAATGGCTGTCTGGGGTGGGGACAGTTGTAACATTAAAATGATGAGAATTTCTGGATTTTGTGCACAGAACACTTTACAAACTCGAGGAAAAAAGATGTGTGGGTCAAACTTTAAACTGTTCACTTTATTCAGCACAGTTTATTCTTTGCCCATTGATAAACATCTTCCATAACTTGACTGTCACATTTATCCTCAGCTGGTGTTACTTTTTGACATTAACTCACATAATCTTGGATTGTAAAGTAGACATGTAAGTGAGTTTTATTTGTGGGAGACAAACACGGATACTGTGCTTTAAAGTTTGACAGATGGAGCACAAACAACCACTGAGTTACTGATGCTCAAGCAAAAGGTGTTGCAACCATCCCTGGTCTCCCCTACTAACACACTATCTTGCAAAGAAAGCTTAAGTGTGTTTAAATGACTGCATTTCATTTTCATGTATTTGAAAAAGGGACTGGTGCTTTCACCACCTCAACAACACAACATGAAGCTGCAGCTCGACTTTCAGGGTCATCAGCAGATCCATGTAAGAGAAACGACATGTTCAAGCTCTGAGAGTGAGTCAGTCAACCAGATACCCACGGTGGGGTCATCCCAGCTGGGACACGACAAACTGAACAAGTGTTATTCTGCTTCCTGTCACATGTGGAATGTGGAGCATTTAAACAGTAAAAATAATAAAAACAGCCTGGAATATTTCAGTTCTGAACAGCTTGTTTTGATTTATTTTGACTGGTCATTACTTCCAGTGTTATGTTTTGATGTGCGTTCAAAGTCAGTCGACGTACCATAAGGAGAAAGTCTGCGTATGGAGGAGGTGGCGTTGATGCACGAACCAAACGGCCACAGAACTTTGGACCAGGAGGCTGCGGTTTGTATCCTGTGTGAAACCAAAAGTCAACGTTTGGTTCTTTTTAACTTTGAAAATGGACACAGTCATATTCCTCCAAAGCACGTAAATCTTTATAAACATGTCACAAATTAATCTCCTGAAACAGCTGCTCACTGTAGCTTTTAATCAAACAAACAGGAGGAAATAATGAATTTGTTGGGGACTATTTTCAGCGGCGGATTTATCTACATTTGTTGTAAATGTTGAAAATAAAAACTCACCAGATGTTTGGAAATCTTCTTCAACCTGTAATGTGGGAAAAAAAAACAAGGTGTGAAGAAACAAAAAAACAAAACACAATTTATTTCCATAAAATATTTTCCCATTAAAATGAAAACAAACCATCTGAAGATGACTCACGACTTCCGGTTGCACTGAGATCAGAGCTGCAGCTGCTGGACAGAAGATGCATGAATGAGTTCATCTTATAACGTTTTATGATTTCTTTGTCTCTGTTTTCATTTGCAAAAGTCTTCAAGCAAACAGCTGAAGTAGCTCAACAATTTTCTCCTTTAAACACAAAATACTGAACTTCAGTCCTCAGAATACAGGACAGTTCCCATCATCGTGTGTTTGCATTTCTACAGATTTAACAACAATACTTAAATTATAAAAAATGCTCCAATGTATTGTTATTAAATAATGAAAAAACATCATTTTAGTGCAGTTTGGTGAATTTAAAGTGTTCCGGTATCACAGTATTAGTGTAACTTATTGTTACTCAACATCATTGAGAAACACAGAAATGGGACATAAATTACATGTTTTTTTTCTTTAATTAACTGCAGACTCTGAGCTGATGAGCATTAATTATTGCTCAAAAGAAATATTTGATAAGGGGCATTTTATTTTAAAATGTAACAATCATTAAATTAACAGAAATACTTGTGATACAAATATTTGTATTTTGTGTCAGATTCAGTTGGATTTTGATGCCAAAATCTAAATTGTGTGTTCAGAGTTTCACACATTGAGACTCTGCTGTGAAACAGTGTGGTAGTTTTTAGACAACAGCAAAACAATCTGCTTTGTCTTTTAAAGACACTAAATGATGGAATAATCTCCCAGCCGGTCTGAAAACTGACTGAGTCAGTCCTGTCCGCATTAACCTGACGTACTGACCGCTGTTTTATAACTCTGGATACATGTACAGAATATTTTACAGTGTCTCTCAGTACAAAGGAAAGCCCTTCGCACATCTATTGAGACCCGACAGGTGCGTTGGAGAGAGAAGACAGTTTCTCTCAGTAAAATCTCTGAACACTTGGTTTGTTGGACTGGTTGGATTTTCTCCTTCATTCATTTTTGCACACGTGTGTCAAACTCGTCACAGCTTCTAAACATTCTGTCATCGTTTGATCCGTCACATGAAAAATGATCCAATCAATGATCAAAATCTGACATTGGTGTATAATCCATACATATCTCTGACATGGGCTGTTTCTGTTAAACCGGCCAATGAGCTGCCAGCTGACAGCAATAAACCACATGACTGTCGTTTTGTGACAAGTTTTCTGTATATGACTTTATATCAGTCAGTCCCAAACACTGA
This sequence comes from Lutjanus campechanus, assembly GCA_027495735.1. Lineage (NCBI taxonomy): Eukaryota > Metazoa > Chordata > Actinopteri > Lutjaniformes > Lutjanidae > Lutjanus > Lutjanus campechanus. Next base: position 3,145 of record JAJHUR010104269.1, on the reverse strand, counting down.
GGAAATTCTGCTAAATGTCAGATTTATATCTGCAGTACATCTTTAATAAAGCCTTTAAAATGTATTTGTTGATTTACTGATGAGAAGAAACAACGCGGGCCTGTTAATTCTGCCTCTCCTACTGAAGGAGGCGAAAACTAAAAAGTTTTGAAGAAATGTATGGCAAAACAAATATATATATATACTGTATATATATATATATATATGTATATATATACTGTATATATATACATATATATGTATATATAAGTGCAAACAGTCACATATATCAGTATTTGCTGAGAAAAGCCTCCTCAGCCTGCTCAGCACTTTTTCCTCTGTATTTATCAGGTTTTTAATTGTTCTTTTTTCTCGACTCTGAGCTGAAGCCGTGGACGCTAAAATCCAAAACAAGAGAATCTCAAAGGAAAACAGAGAATTCAAAACCTCTTTAAAACACTTCCTCATCTTTTGTTCCTTCTGTCTGACACCAAAAAAACCCACAACCACTTCAGACATGTGCTCACAGGCTTCCTGAAAGGCATTCTGGGGAATGTAGGCAATCATTAACAGGAGAAGTAACAAATGAATGGAAGCGTACGATAATAAATGAGAGCAGGACTGAGGAGAACATGAGTTACAGAGGAGGAACCTTCAGTGTTTCATACCTGCGATGTTTCCTGCACTAAAGAGTTCAACAAGCAAACAGGCTCCACCGGATCAGCTGACCCTAAAACACACCTACAGACTGCAGCCAGCCAATCACTGCAGCCAATCAGATTTCAAAACTGATGCTGCATTCAAATCCAAGCAGGGAAAGTGGGAAATCCCTGTTTCCTGCAGGGAAAACTTTTCCAGAAACTTCCTGATGTTTGAACAAACAAACAGACCTGAAGAATTTAAAGCATCACCCTGGATATCCAAAATATAATCAAAATAATTGGAGCTGCAATGATTAATCAAATAATCAATTATTGATCATCTATTAAATTAATTGCCGACTATTTTGATCATTGATGAATCAGTTTCTTTCCTCTCTGACAGTAAACTGAAGATCTTTGAGTTGTGGACAAAACAAGACATTTGAGGACGTCATCTTGGACTTTGAGAAACTCTAATCAATATTTTCTCAATTTTCTGACATTTTATAGGCAAACAACTATTACTGGGAATCAAGAAAATAATCAACCGATTAATCAACTATAAAAATTAATGAAAATAATTGTTGGTTGCATTTTTCAAAATAAATTTCATTTTCATGGATCTCCTGGAGATGTGAGACTCCTTATTTTTGGTATGTTGTCATGTAGTACTGTACTTATATAAATATTTTAATATTTAAAAAAAATACATTTATGCTACAAATGTCAGTTCTTGTATTTGGTATTTGGATGCACATTAAAAAATAAAATTTCTCTTTTATAATTTACTTTTCATATATTATTTAATATATTATTATGTTCTGTACCCCTTTTTGTCTTTTTCTTTTGTCTCATTATTACAAAATATGAGTCATAGACGGACGGACGGACGGACGGACGGACGGACAGACAGACAGACAGACAGACAGACAGACAGACAGACGGACCGACAGACACTATATCAGTGGTTCCCAAACTGGGGGCACGAAGCCACTGTGGGGGGGCTCAGAAGACCAGAGAAGAAATAAAGAGTCAAACAAAGTTGAATGAATATGATCAATTTAAAGGAAATATACAAACAAGTGTTTGCTGATTCTGTCCTGCCAAACTTTATTTGAATCTTTTTTTAATTGTTAATGATCGATAAAACTTGTGTCATTTTTGACTTGTAAAAGAGGGGTATGAACCACTGCACTGCAGCACATATAAGAATAAAAGTAGTTTACCAGAACACTGAACAAAAAAAGATCAAAAATGCCCAAAATATGATGACATTTAATACACATAAGACAAGTGAGCAGTGAGGTGGAGTGGGACTGGTCCCACGGTGATGAAGGTGGAGTCAGAAGCAAAAACAGAGAAGTTTGGTTGGAGAGAAAGTGTGCAGAACGTTTAGCAGAGAGTTCCGAGTGTTCTCTCTCTCAAACAGAGATGAGGTGTGTCAGGGAAGATTTCCTGTTTCGGTTCTCGTGACAGAGAAAGAGCTCTGCTGTGTGTCCGGTCTGTGATGGACAGGGTGGTCAGGGTTATCCATGATGGACGTCCTCCTCAACGTCCTCCTCTCCACCACGGCTTCAGAAGCTCTCATGCTGCTTCCCCAACAGTAAACTCCCGCACTGACCACAACACACTGATTCACACATTTCCAACATCTCGCTGCACACGTTGAAGAACCAGAAGAGTCTGCTCCTCCCCTTTTTGTTTACAGCCTCGGTGTTGATGTTTTCTTTTTTACAGAAGCCAAATCCACTTCTGAAGTAATCCACATATGAACAGTTTTATATGTGTGCAGGTCCGTTGCAGAGCAGGTGAGACGTCACTGTGATCAGGCTCGGCTCAAAACAAAAGCTGTAAAAGGGCAGCAAATAGAAAAACTTGACATCATGTGACATCATGACTAAAAACTGCTGTGTCACATTTTGCAAGTCAAATAAATAAACAAGAACAAAACAACAATAACAAAAAAACCCCGAAGTTAAAAAAGTTTTTTCCCAAAGACTGACTGACAGTAACAGAGACGTGTGACTGTTCTCTCTGGTTTATTTACTGGTTTCTTCTATGACAGGCTGGTCACTGGTTAACCAATCACTGTGGACACACTGAGTGAGTTCATTCATCCAACATGATGTCATCATGATGTCATCCTGCTCTGCTCTCACTTCCTCAATGAAAAAAAAACTAAAAACTCCCAGTTCAACTTTCGGCTGCGTTCAGGAAGACGACTGGTATGATAAGTCGCTCCAGGAGTATTTTTAAAAACCGAGAGCAGCGTCGTTAGTCAAACAATGATCAATTAATCACTGAACGTGTCATTTCTCTGACTGACAGGCGAGCGGCGAGCACAATGGACGAGGCTCTGTGAGAAAAGAGGAAGAGGAAGAGGAGTGTTGTTGTGTCAATGGCTGATAAAGATCTGCTGCCACCAATAAGGGGCTTTTTCCAGAACGGAGGGCAGAGTGTGTGTGTGTGTGTGTGTGTGTGTGTGTGTGTGTGTGTGTGTGTGTGTGTGTTTGTGTTTGTTTTGT
>JAJHUR010104268.1:0-23462 GCA_027495735.1 Lutjanus campechanus | reverse complement strand
GTGTCCACAGCAGTACATTACTCAGCCTCCTCCACCAGTGCTCCTGCTGCTTCTGCAAACTGTGGACATGTCAACCTCCATCTATTGTAATACACTGTACCTCATACAACCCCACTTAAAAAACTCATCTTTTCAAGAGTAGCCCATATGCTACTTTGTCTTAAGCAGACCCACTCATGTACATGTAATTCATTATAGTAATTTTATGGCTAATTAATGGGGCTTAGTAAAAAGTGAACTGAAACATAAGCCATTAGAGGAAATATGGCGTAATGTGCTGCTCTGCATTCAGGTATCACTTTCCGTGTTTTAAATAAGGCTCCCTGTGCGCACACACACTGGTGCACACAGGTACTATATGTCTATAATCAGATGGAAGAGAAAAAAAAAGGAAAGGGGATCTTGTCATTGGTCACTGTCCCTGGGGTCTTTTTCCTGCAAGCTTATTTTCTTCACATCTCAGCACTTAGCATCTACTTCATAGGTCTCTCACCATCCCCCCTCCTTGCCTCCTTTATCCCATCTTAAGTCCTCTGTTTCTCTCCAAGCAGAGCCCTCCCAATTACTCTCTGTAGCTCTCTCTGCTTGCTTGCCAGGACACTGCGGCCTCATTCACTGGCTCAGTATAAACAGAACTACAAGTGCACAAAGCATGTAGTTCAAGTCCCAATCAATCCCCAGCCCTGTCTCAGTTCTTAGCCTTTATAGTCACTAGGTTGTAGGCTACACACAATCATGTGTCTCCCTCCTTTTGTTTCATCCTTTTTTGCTCTTTTTTTCCCTCTCTCATCATACTTCATTTCCCCTCAATTTCACTATTTATTGCCTCCTCTGGCAACAGGAATTGGTAGCACAAACACACAACTCCCTGTTTCCATGCTTGTAATTCATCTTCTTCTCTGATGTTCGGTGGAGTTTCCTTCCAGACAACATAATCTGGACATCTTCGCACCAGGGACCAGCCTCAAATTGATTAATTAGCCCTGCAAAATTGGTAGCAATGTATTAATTAAGCTTAAGTATATCAAATGCATTTTTTTTGCCAGTTTTAAACGGCGATTAATTGATGCTCCAACGCGTCTGCAGCAGACGTTGATACGGGCTCGTCTGGCTCCGGCGGAGTGGCTGGCAGCACATCGCTCGCCTCTGTGGAGATGACTGCCATAGTCGCTATCACGAACAGACAGGCAGCAGTGGTGTAGGGAGATGTTACCCACTGATAGGGCTGTCCGAGGAAATGGAGAGAGAGGGATGATGGAAGAGGCGGAGGAAGAGCGTGGAGGGACGCTGTTTGACAGGGATGCTGTTTGACTGTACCAGCTGACCTATCCTAATTAGCTGCGATCGGAGTGTGATAATCAAGCCGCCTCCTGCCTTGTTTTAAAAGGGAGGCGTGAGTGGGACAGAGGAGGAGGAGGATGTGATACTACAAGGACAGTGTGGATACAGTGAGGAGAGGCGGCAAGAGATGTGTTCCTATGACAGCGCAGTAAAAGACGATGAAATTGACTTTTCCTTGTTATTTGTGGCGAGGTGATAGAAATCCCCACCCCCACATCATCCCTCAGCTTGTGAATAGCTCAAATAAGGGAAATGTCATGCTTTGTCAATTGCTTTCACACATCCAACCAATGATGTAAAAGCACACACAGACATATATATATACTATACATAAATAAATTATGATGTTGGCCGAACATTATATTTAATTATTACTCACCAAACCTTATATTTAAATGATGCTTGTCTTCTCTGTCAGTGTGAAATTATTTATGTTGCTGAGGATGTCAGTGAGTTCTCTAACCGTGCATGCATGTACAGTTTATATATATATATATATATATATATATATATATGTGTAACATTTGTGATTTTGTCTGTTTGTCTCTCCGCCTGGTAGCACAATATCTTTTTGCTGTCTATCTTTTTATTTCACTTTATATTTTACACCGTCTCAAAAATTATAAAGAATAAAGTGATTAAGTGAAGGAAAAATGAAAAGGGACCTTGATTCTATATAACTTCTGGCAGTATGTAAAATGCTTGTCTTACTGCCTGCCAGACTCCATTCACATATTGTTCAATTTAACCGTAAATAAACATCCACTCCTTCTGAAAGATTATTAATGATTTCTTACAACTCATAAACAGACAGTTACTCTTTTGGGGAGCATTTCTTTTAAGGGTGAAACAGGCAAACAAAAACAGTTGTTCTACACCAGAAACAAAATTTCGAAGTAAAACAACAGGTTGTAGCGTTATGGGAGAAGCCAGTATTTCAACTTGGCAGGGTCCTTTGATCTCTGATGACACATCAAGATCACTTTATGATTTAGCAGTAAATATAAATCAAATATTTCCCCTTTAAAGCTATTTAAAGGAAGAAAGATTTTCTATTTCAATAGCTAGTATGGAATACTACTACTTTTGAGCTCTTGAGCGTTTTCTTTTTAATCCTTCCCTGCCATTCGTTCTGCAGCCTAAGTTGACATTTTAGCCATTAGGTATAAGATAGTATTGTCATTCATTATCCTGCAATAATGTGCCATGTCAAGTATGAAAGTCCTGCTGACATAACAACATCACAGGCTGTCTTACTGCAAGTATTTCATCTGAATATGTCTTTAGGAACAACAATGAGTACCAGTTTATTACTTTGGACATTGTGTTGATGAATTTCACCACTCTTATTATTCTTATCATTAACATTTTCAATTAAATAAAGCAATAAGCAATAATACAATAAGCACAATATATATTTTAAAATGCTATTTCACTTAATGGGTTTTTGAGTCCTCACTGTGGCATTTTGGCACTTCCAAGCAAAAAAAATAGTGTCACTCTTATTGACAATTATTCATCTGTAAAATCGAGAGAAAATGAGGTCTTCATGTATTGTTTTGTTGAATAATAGGTTTTCTCTCCCTCTTCACACTGAGACCAAACAAACTAAATATTCAGACTTTAATCCATCTTAAATATTCACTCAGTTTCCCCTGTGGCAGTCTTAATCTTAAGACTCTAGCATAACTGTACTTTTCCAAACTGTTTCAAGTCTCTGCAATCTCACTCTTTCCTTTTTTTTTTTTTTTTTTTTTTTTTTTTTTTTTTTTTCTTTTTGTTCGCAGCAATTAATTTGAATCATGAGTGAGCCTCTGATTAAAAAAAATGCAATTCCAAGATTAATTGACTGGTCAGAAGTCAGATCAGATGCCCTTTTCACACTTGTAGCCATGGCAACCTCTATCTGCCTCACTCTGGCCTTCAATAAACCTTTATCTGACTGTTGGAAAAGGGCATTTCATTCAACATCATTCATATTTCATGGACAGATAAATGCAGACACGTTTTTCATAGGCCGGCCAGATGCGTATTACATCTGTAATTTGAATGCTTCTGACTTTGTATTAAAAATGCAACACGATCAGCCAGTTATGGGTTTATTATTGACATGTATGTCATTTTTGTGACAAATAGTGCACTTAAGCCAGTCTAGTCAATATATATTACAATTATGGTTACAATTATTAATACATGAATATGTCATTTAGAGATACTTATATTTATAATTCTCATAAAAATCTATGAAATCAACTGCTTTCATTAATATCATCAATTGTACCTTTATAGGCAGGCAAAGCTGTGCATCCATGTGACCAAGATAATTTAGTTTGTTATAACGCATGAAAGTCACTGCTTCTAAAATTGTTGAAAGGCATCCGCAAAAAGTGTCAATGATGGTTTATCACCGTGATGGATGAGTTTTGCCTGATATCAGATAAAACTGTCAACTTGTTACACTCTGTTTCTGTCCTTAATCTGACATAGCCTTCACTCAAACAATGGGGGAAGGGGTTTCAATTTTCTCTAACCAATCACTAGAGACTAATGTATCTGCATGAATCAAGTGTCATTTTAAGTCGAGACTGATACTGATACTGAACAGCCTTGATAGCAGTGTCTGTTTTGTCTATAGTGGCCACCAGGCCAGAACTTTCATCATTTTAGGGGCAAGGCCACTTTGCCTTCGGTGTTGTTGATTTTTTTCGGGCACAAAGGCCAAAATACCAGGGCAGCAAGGTTATCAAATAAAACACTTATTTTAAGCCTGTGGAAATAATGAATTTAACATAAGGGTTAAATATTATCTTATTTTGAATCTTATCTATCTTTATTCTTTTCCCTAGTTTACTCATTTGTATTTTAAGAAAGTCTGTCATTATAATGACTTACAGGATCTTTATTTCATCACATTGGCAGCGATGGGCTCCCACTAACCACAGACAGTAGTACAATGAAAAACCAGACGTTGAAACACATGAGTATGTAACAGATCTCAGTATTTGTCATTGTTAACAGAGATGGTCTAAGAATTCGGTGAAATCAGCTGGGACAGTGCAGATGGGGTATCAAGGCCACCGTAGCTGCAGGGCATATAATTTTTGAAGGGTGTAAGGCCAAACTGAGGGGCCACATTCCCATCCTGGCTGTCACTGTTGTTGTTATTACTCCTCCTTGGTTCTGGTGGGTGGATTCAAAGGTCTGGACCCAGGCAAGGATTAGTTTATATCAGTATTTGTTTTGAAATAGTCATTTTGATGTGCTCCCTTTTTAAGGGTAAATTATTGTTTTCAGTGTAAAGTTTTCAGTTGAAGCAAGAGAAAGACAGGCACTGACAGAGAGAGAAACACTGGGACAAAGACACAGTTCAGACACGGCACAATTGAATTCCAAAAACAAATGAACAAAGCAACACGAAATCTGGCTGCTGAAAGACAGGCTGCTTGAAGACACACTTCTTCTGAAACATTTCCAGTGGGCATCAGATCCAAAGTGGAGATGTGATGGAGCCACGTCACAGCTAGAATGTGACTTAGTCATATCTTGTGGAAACTTACTTTTAGACATTTATTCATCACTTAGTGCAGTGCAGTGAAAAGTGTTCCCATTTCTTACCACCATTAATAGATTATTCTTACTTCTCTCATATTCATAGACACTATATGTGATATTACAATATATTACATTTATACCATTCATTCCCTTAGGTGATTCTGCATAAATAACTCGCATTCCTAAGTAAATGCATATATTATCACTGACAACAACAAAGCTGTCACAATAATTCCTCACTGATGTGCTCTTGGAGTGGTTTAAAAAATGTACATTTTTATTCCTCCATTAATCAGTACAACAAGAACTTTTTTTCAAAGCTAAAAGCACAACCTTTATAATTTATCCAAACGTCTCCTCTTAGCAAGTTAGCATAATAAACAGGCTTGAAGTCTTTGTCAGGGTGCACTCTCCAGTGCACAGAGGGCATTGTTAATGTGCGATTCTTCACACGATGTTAAAGCAATTGTTCTGCAGGTTAATGGACAAACATCTGCTGAGAGGGAAGCTTCATTTGAGAGCATTGTAATTAGTTAGTTTACAAACATTACTCTAAACAGGTAGCATATGGAGGAGTCATGGTTTCATGTGATGCTATCACATCTGTCTGTTTAAACATGATTAATTGAGGCCATCAGAGTGTGTTTACACCCGTTGTTCCAGGGGAGACATGTGCATGCGTCATTCCTGTAAACTCTCTCATAGCAACACAAACCGGACTTGATGTGTTACAGAGCTCCTTTTTTGCAGAACAGCTCGCTGACTGCATGTTAACTCTTTTAACCAGTAATCATTAGGAATTAGGATTCTCTTTAGCTTCTCTTTTAGGAGTATCTGTCGTGTTGTAGTATCAAACCTTAAAGAATCTGTCTAAAAGTCTGTAGCATGGCCTTGGGGAGTAGATTAGAAAAACAAGCAACATCTGAAAACAGCAGCCAGATGCTCATGTTTCTTCGTAGTGTTTGTGCGAGCCGTTGGACAGAGAGGATTTGTCTCTGAGCCTTTCATCTTTTCCTTCTCCTCATCTTCTCGGCTCTCCATGGCCTGTCCCTGGCTGGGCTGATAGCCTGATTCATGGCAACATCACCAGCTACTTTCCTGGTGTGGAAAATGAGAACCATCAGCAATCTGGACATCACTCAAAGTCAAATAAGACTTGTGAGTGCGTGTGTGCGTGTGTGTGTGTGTGTGTGTGTGTGTGTGTGTGTGTGTGTGTGTCCGTGTCTGTGTGTCTGTTTGTGCGCCCGTACACATGTGCCAGATCATGTGTTCACCCCATTCTTAGAGGCTGTGGCGGTATCGCACAGCAGTGAGGCGATTTGCGGCTAAGCTAGTGGAATCCTGTGGAAAGCCTAAAATCTTGTGGGGTGAAGGGAGGGGAAATATCACAGTCTTAGGATTTCTTCTCTCTCATTATGGAAGATTTGAAGGGATTAGTCTATTTTCTTTAATACATGAAGTTTTATTAAATTCCATTGTTATGATTGTGGTTCATGAAGGGTAATGTCCATTCTTGTGTCCTTCTTCTTGTGCTGAGCGTGTGTGTGTGTGTGTGTGTGATATTTGGCTGGGCTGGCTGTGGGGGTGATTTCCACCTCTAAACCTCAGCCCGCCTGCATGGTGGCTCACCCCGTGATCCTCATTCAGCCAGTGAAGCCTATCTCAAGCACTGTGGCACCACAGCATTGGAGAGGATTGATGAATATCTCGGACTCTTACCACTCGGGCTATAAATCTCTGACATTATCCCTTCACCCTGGAAGCCACTGTGAATAATTATGGCATGTTTATGGAAGCAATGAGTAAAAATATGTCTTATTTCACTCTAAGTACCATTACAACCTCTTATCATAGCATGATGGGGCTTCTCATCTTTTAAAAAAAGTCTGCTTTAGATCCCATTGAGAGCCCTTTTCTGCTGCACCTTCCAATAAGAGCTGCTGCCCCTAAAAGCTTACGGTTGCCCAGCCCTCTCTCCTCACACCACTCTGTAATGAGAACATTAGAGGGTATTAATCCAAGTGTGCGCTCACTCATATTAGACACTGAAAAAACACACAAAGCCATTAAATGCTGTGGGAATGTTATTCAAGGCCCATTAAAAAATGTAGGCGCTCTGAGTATGAGGATTAGTCCAGAGTCATGGAGATTTAAAGTTAATCACTTTCCAACCATATTGTTAAAGTTTTATCCACTGTCAGGTCCAGTAAAACCTCAGTGATATTATTATTTGTTTGGTTTTATGCCTCTGTGCTCGGGACAGCCGTGGCTGGAGGCATTATGGTTTTCGGTTGTCCGTCATTCCGTCTGTCCGTCCCATTCTTGTTAACATGATATCTCAAGAACGCCTCGGTGGAATTTTTTTCAAACTTGAGACAAATGAACTGATTAGATTTTGGTGATCAATGGTCAGTGTCACTGTGACTTCAAGTCTGTTCCATTCTCGTGAAGGCGATATTTCAGGATATCCTCGAGAGATATTTTTTGGCACAAATGTCCACTTGAACTCAAAGATGAACTGATTAGATTTTGGTTGTTGAAAGTCAAGGTCACTGTGAGTAGGGCTGTGTATTGGCAAGAACCATGGCGATACGATATGTATCATGATACAGGGGTTACAATTGAATCTAATTTTAGGAACATGTAAACAGCACACCACTTTATGCATCAAATCTGAGTTTACAAAGTTTTTTTATGCCACAAGAACAGTGAAGTTCGATAACAAAACTGCTGTCTAGCACTTAGGGGTTTAAACACAATACAAAATTAACCATTCTCACAAATCTTTGCATGAACAATGATAACACAGTACAGTGTTTTTGAGAATTGATGCAGTATCACAAATTATACTATCGCAATAGCCAGGTGTATGAATATTTTTATACACCCCTAAATGTGATCTCAAATCCATTCTCAAGAACATGATATCTCAGGAACACCCGGAGGGAGTTTCTTCAAATTTTGTACAAGCGTCCACTTTGGCTTAAAGATTAGAATTTGACAGTCACAAGTCAAGGTCACTGTAACCTCACAAAAACACGTCTTTGGCCTTAAATTAAGATTTCATATGATAACTCTCAGTCCTCTGTACTCCTTTGTAAAATAAAAGGGGGGTTAGTGAAGACAGCATGTCTCTCACAGGAAATTATTCACTGAACTCATACATGTCAGCATAGTGATGACTTCACTGGTTAGTGGAACTGCAAGGTGGTAATTCTAGTTGTTTTGGGGGGGTTTGTCAGTCTTACTCAGCTCTCAGGAAAACATGTTTTCCATGCACATTATTAAACACACTGTTTATGCTGAACTGTAGGTCTAGCTGGAGATGTTTTTGTCATCGCTCTTGTCAGAAGCCTCACCTGCAATATGAATTTGAATTTGTTTGTTTTAATGCCTCATTTGTGTGTAATAGAACTCAGAAAGTGCGGCCAGGCGGTTTGATTAGTTTGCATATTTCATGTTGACAGTTTATACATGCACACAGAGTTGCTTGCTGTAAACACACTAGTAACCTACATTATCATCCGGAGTGTATGTTTTCACACTGCTGAGAGGGAACAAAACCATCCTCGCCAAACGTGTTCTACCACACGCACGCTCGCTCACACACACACACACACAGAGGATATATTCACTGAGAGCAGCAGCAGCAAGAGGGAAAATCCAGCATATTTATCTCCTCCATCATCACGACAGACATGTTTCTGCTCCCAGTTGTTCTCTTTGTAATCACATGAACAACAACCTTGTAGTGTCTGTGCTATAAATGAAATTAATTAACATTGTGTGGCGGCGCCCCATGGCAGTGCAGCCTACGTCTTTTTTTTTCTTTCAGGCATTAACCTCTAATTGAAAAGCTTAGTTAAATTTGTGATAACAGCACACACAATTAGGATGTTATCATAACTTTTGATGCCGAGATATTTTAAGATAGAAACTCTAGCACTGGATTCTGTTTTTGAGCTTATGGGTGCTACCGAGTGAGCTTTCACTAAAAACAGCAAACAGTCTCAACAGTGAATCAGAATCATTGCTTCGCAGCCTTGTGCTTGTGTCTGTTTGTCTGTTAGGTACACATACTGACAGAAATAACTCCTGTGAGCAATCCTGGGTGATTTGTAAAGAACTGAGTGTTTTGGAACATGCTGCTGCTGTAAATTTGCACTGTCCTTGTGTACATTTCCTTGCTGTATTAAGAAAATCATTGTGAGTCGTGTGGGCTATTAAATGATCATGTTTTTTCCAGCTTGTTAAGGGTTAAAAGAAAGAACACTCTCAATAGAAAGTTAGTTTGTTGTCACAGCACCTCTTTAAGAGTATGTGTGACAGAGCAGCAGAAGAGCTGTTCCAGTATCTGCTCTCTGTGGGTGAAACATGTTGTCCAGCACAGCAGTAGGGAGGACACTACGGAGCAGATTATAATGATACAGAACATCGTCACTTCCTGGACCAGAGCCACTCTGCGACCATCTGTCCTCTGTCCATGCACAGCCGGGCACTGGCGCATTTGTATGTGTGTTTAAGTGTAAGTGTGTGTGTGTGTGTGTGTGTGTGTGTATGTGTCAGATGTAATTCTAGACATTAGCCACACTCTTTTACATATGCTGTGATAGCCTTTTTTACTTCCACCCTATCATTTTACACTCATAAACATTATCATTCTCATCTCTCTCAGCGTTCACTAACATGCCTTGAAATCTTCATTTGTTTTGAATTTGATGATTGTTTAAGCAATTTATCAAGTATAAATACCAAACAGTTACTGTTTATGAGATATAAAAGGTGAAATGAAACGCAACAAGCTGCTTGCTTTACTCTTTTCTTCAACCATCTTAGTTGTCATAATTTGCCATGTTTTAGAGGCAATTAGTTGATTAATGGTAGAAAAAAATATTGATAACCAATTAGTAGTTGCAGTTTTACTGTGAATAGATTTCTGTCAGTTTCACAGCAGTCAAAGCAGTGCTGAGGATTTTACCTCTTGAGTCTTTGAGATTTCTGTCAGGCCACAAGAAATGAATCCATTAGTCCATATCATGAAATTAATTGAATATTAAAGACAGTAGAGCTGCAACTAATGATTGTTTTCATTATTGATTAATCTGTTGATCATTTTCTCAGTTAGTTGATTAGTTGTTTGGTCAGAAATGTCAGGAAATGGTTAAAAAAAAAGTTCACTATTTACATTTACTAATTGGTGCAGGTTTACAAGACATATATTGACATGTAACAGTTTAGGGGTTAGTTTTTATGTCCTAGGGCTAAATTAATATCAAGGTTCTGTGAATTTAAGTATACTTAGGGCTGCGTGATATGTCACAATATATAACGTGCAACAGTAGAAATGTGTTCACCAGGCAAAACCATTTCCACCACAAAATGTATTCTTGCATGATCTCGCCATCTCATGAATCCATCTGCCACACTGGGCTGGGCAATATGACTTGTAAATAATATCTCATTTTTCTTTTTAGGGAGCAACACTGAAGTGTTGCTTCATGTGAGGCAGTAATGTTTGTTTGTATGGAAGTACCAAGTAGGAGAGCATAATAATTAAATGGGATGAAGTACAGTACAGTATGGGTATTTTAAATGTTATCTTTCCAGAAGAATTACTGTATCATGCTCTATACTGTTACCATGACATAAAGTTACATATATTGTGATAAAAGATTTTGGCCATATCACCCATCCCCAATTGTACCTGTACTTTTATTTTACATGTTCTTGTTTGCAGTAAAATGTTGTAAAGTGGAAGTGGTATTTTGAGTGCCATAACAAGTACTCTCCACACAGCCAGGGCTGAGGGTTATTTCATGCTTTACCCTGACTTTACTCTGAACTTTTTATCTAAAAATATGACACCAAATCAAACATCTATAACATTATACTTTTTTGTAAAGGGACTAATGAAGACACAAACCTTGAACTTTTCAAACATGATGTGTTACTTATCACAAATTTACACCTGCATGTTCTCACAATTAGAGGAGTTAATTCTCTTGTCAGCTGGCAACTGTACTGTAGTAGGTGAAGTCACGAGTGGCACAGTGCTTTTTCTCACTCAACTTTGTCTCTGATCTCATAAGCAGAAGCATTTCACTTGCAGTTCCACTGTTCGCTTAATGAGTTCTTGTCTCATATGTGTGTGTTACAGTATCTTTGCAGTTTACTATCATCTTTCAATACTGGAACACTTTGAATTATAAAACTGGTGGGCACAATTGTCATGATTTGTCTAGCTGCCTACCTACCATTCTCTATCCAGAGAAGTCTGTAAGCGTGCAGTTATATTAATGTGTTTTTGTATGGATTTGGTGGGACAGACGCAATCAGCTGAGGTTCGGATCACACAATGCAACAGTTTGACTTACATTGTGCACAGTAATGCTATATTGGTTGCAGCAACATTATTAATTACAAAAACACCAAGTGACAGATTGTTTGATCAATTCTACACAGGCAGTTACAAACTGGGGGAATTGTTCAGCTTTTATTCTGTGAAAATGAAATGCCTGGTAAAAATTTCCTGAGACAGTGAATTCAGCACAACTTCCACTGAATCAGTAGGATCCAAGTGAAGGGGCCTCTTTTGTCCGGGCTGCTTCCTAGGCTGATGTGAATGAATATTTGTGGTGCCCTGGGGCATTGTTTCCCCATGTTACACTGCATCAGGAACCAGAGAGATAAATGGGCCTGGCCTGTCCAAGGCATCAGGACTTCTTCTCTGTTCAACCATAACTAGTAATGTCCTTTCATCCACTGCCTGCAGTGCTATAGATAATGGAGTAGTTGAAGAAGAGGGAAGGCTAAAACAAAGAGAGGATGTGGTTTATGCGATGACAGTGGATGGGATGATCAGAGCTGTCAGAAAAAGCAAAAATAGGATGTGTGAATGGGTATGTAGAGAAATAGTAGTACAGCTTAAAGGAGCAAAATGTAGCAATTGAGCATCCAAAAATGAGTACCGCAGTCCAAATAACGAGTTGGAGCCATAGAAGTTGAGACAGGCTGCAGGAGCACCGCAGGAGCACAAGACGAGCACATCATTGTAAACTGACTGTAACAAGTCACAATGAATCCTACGCTGTAAGCTGTTTATGAGTGTCAGGTGTCTGTCAATGTAAAGATAAGCCCATTACTCTGAAAACAAAAGCCCACTGCTCCGAAAATACACACTGGAGTTGGAGTTTAGTGGCTGCCTGCCTACTGCCTGCCAGACTCTATTAACATATTGCTCAAATTGATCTTTATAAACATCTACTCCTTCTAAAAGGTTATTGATTATTTCTTTCCTTCTTTTTTTTTAACAGACACTAACTTGGCAGACAGCCGGCATTAATTTGGACTCTAATTAACATGAAATGGGCAAACTAAAACAGTTATTCCAGCCTGAAATAGAAATTTCAAAGGAGAACACAATTGCTGTAGCATTGTTATCAGAGAAACAATATTTCCTTAGTCTCTGATACATACAGATTTCTCCTTTAAGATGAATAAAGACAAACTAAAATTGGTGCATTAAAAAAAATCAAAGAAACAGAGCCATCATGAAGGAAGGAAGAGACATGGCAGCTAGTTGATAAGCCATCAAATGATGAGAAGAAAGAGCTCATGGGTGGATGGATGGATGGATGGATGGATGAAGAGGGGCGGGACAGCAGGCGGGCGCCATGGGAGATTGGCTTAAGTAGCATGGTGCCTGGCTCCCCGCTGTCACTGAGCCACCAGTTCAAATTCAGAAGAAAAACCTGTCAACGTAAACGCATACCCTGCTAAGACATGCCAGAACCCAGTCACATGTGCACAGTCACAGAGACATACTTCCTCACACATAAAAAGACTGTTATTAGTCCGACCCCTACAGCTGTAATGAATATGCGTTAAAGCATTTGCACCATAAATATTGCTTTGTGCTATCTGGCAATACAAGCAACAACTGAATTTCATCAAATATCTCCTGATACTCGTGCAGCAACTGTACTTCTCAAACTGACAGAGATTGAGGGAGAGAATGTGTGCACGTCTGAGTCTTGGTGAGTATGTGAGGATGGCGACTGGGAGTGTTTTTCTCCGATAACCTCAGTTTGTTACTTTTTGATCCTGCTAAATTAAGATAAGGGACTTGGTTAATTAAACTGTCACATGGCAATACCTTGAGGAATTGTGAGGCCAACACAGCTTTAATTGGGTGGCTGCTATTGTCCCCGCGCTACCTCCCTTCCCAGGGAAGCAGCCCCACAGAGGGGGAAAAAACACCCGCATGGCTACTGGCAAAGGATGGAAGAGTTGAAGGAAATGATGAGCTTCAACATTAATGAAGAGGCATGGGGCAAAGACGGGGTGATTTGATCTCAAATGTGTAAAGAAAACATCCTAAATATAATTAAGCCACTAAATACATTATATTCCGAACATGTGATGCCTATAATGGCTGGTCACACTTTATTTTACAGTACACTAAGATGTGACAAGCTGTATTTTTCATCAAATTAGACAAAAGTTTGAAATATTGTGTTCTTAGTATTAGACTTTTTATTAGACCCTCATTAAACTTTATTAGAGGGTAATTAGAGAAGTTTAGTCTACATTACTGTTTTGTTGTAATGGCTCTGTAATTACCCTTTAATAAAGTATAATAAGGATCTAACATTGGGAAATAATCCTCTTTGCTTTACAGTACAGCTTTGTTATAATGTGTCCCAAATTACCCTCTAATAAAGTATAATGAGGTTCTAATAAAAGGTCTAATACTGTCTAACAAAGAACACTTTATTTCTATTTAATACTTTATTTTACTTTATTTTTGTACAGCTTGTTACATCTTTGAAGTGTACTGTAAAATAAAGTGCTATCAATGGCTCTATGACAGGATGAGAACCAAGTTAGACTTAAGTTAAGGAGTTTTAATTGCTACTTCAGTATGCATGAATGGATGAGAGTTAAGTAATTTTCTGTACATTGCAGTAATCTCTGCGGTGCATTAGTTGCGAGTCTCCAAAGCCCCATGGACAGTGTCAGCAAGCTTAAGATGCATCTGTAATTACCAGCAGCCAATTAACAGCTGACCTCACCATCCCACCTCAAACCACAACAAAGATCTATTATGGAGATTTAGAAGGCTTGCAGTGTAAACAACTAAGTGTGATGGATCTTCATACAGTGCTTATGGGTGTTTGCACCTCCTCTTTCCATTTACACACACTTAATTGAAATTCAGACCACGGAGAGGCAGACGGTCGGATGGGTTACAGATGTGTAGGGTTTGAGAGAGATCAACCCTCCGCTGACCAACCTATACATCCCACTACTTAAAAGCAAATTCACAGTTGTTATTGTTGGAATTAGTTGTAGCAGGTTAAAAATGTTCATTGAGGTGCCCTAGAATGTAGAAATATATTAATTAGCTGAATATGTTTGAAGTGAAATGCAGCAATGGAGCACATTTTCTGAGGCACCACACAATGTATGATGTTAAAGGAATAGTTATTATTATTTGAAGTGGGGTTGTTTGAGGTATTTATAGATAGTCGGTGTATTACCTGCAGTAGATGGTGGTCGGCAGTTTGGACAACAAAAGGCATTTTAGCCACTTAAAAAAAGGTCCACCTAAAAAAATCTATACCAGTTTAAGTAAATGCTATATGTAGAATAATTTCCCCACTTTACCTTGGTGTCAGATAGCGTTTTCTGACAAGAAACCACAGTTATAAAAGCCAATTATTGCTCTCTCCAACCAACCAAAATTGTCCATTTTAACCCACAGAATACAGGAGTTGCTGGTCTACTGCTGCCTCAATCTGTTGTTTGTTTGTTATTGTCTTACTTTATACAATTACACAAACAATCTAACACATCGAGGCAGTGGTAGACCAGCAACTCCTGTATTCTGCAAGGTAACTAATTTCGCCTGTGGAGTTTGGTTGTTTTGGAGAGAACAATACTTTGCTTAAATAACAGCAGTTTTCCGTCAAAAAAGGCCGCAAAGCAGTGAAGATATTCTAAATATAGTGTACGCTTAAACTGATATTGATTTCTACTTTAGGAACTTTTTTAAGTGGCTAAAGTACCTTTTTGTTGCTGACCCTGTCCACAGCAGTACATTGCTTAGCTGCCGTGCTGGTGCCCTTCTTTGCTTACCCAAACTAGGGGTGTGCCAATAGACATTTACTGTAACACACTGACTATCAGTAAGTACCTCATACAACCCCACTTAGAATAATCTGAATTATCCCTTTAATTAAAAGGTTTGCAGCTGTATTTGAGATAGTAAGCAGCATTATTGAGATTATTTTCTTAGAAACAGTAATGCAGTGTTGCTGCTGGAGGAAGTATCCTTGATAGGACAATGTCCATTGTGTGGTGATATTTTGAAAACAGTTGTCCATCTGTCCCTGAAGGTGATCAAAATCTGTCTTGATTAACAAGTGGGAAAATCTGGTCCCTGATGGTCCCCTGTGCCGCCTCTCATCCCCTCCCAAGTGGGGATCAAAGAGGATGAAGTTTTGAGCCTAGGGATAATCTAGTTCCCTAGATTGTGATAATGCTGCTCAGGATGATCATGTGGATGAGAGCGCTGGGTTTGGGTGCACACATGGCTGTGGGTTCTTGCCTGCATGTACTTGTGTGCCTGGGTGGTGGTGCTCAAAGAGAAGAGGCAGACAATAGCAGAGCGAGCCAGTGAATTAGTACACACAGACTGATGGAAAACACACACTCTTGCTGTTGCTGTATCCAGGCAACCACATCAGAATTGAAAACATATCGAACAACAGGTGATTGCCACCATCTTCCTTTTTGAGGTCTGAGCTGCTAAATTATGACTTCTTCTCAAATATGAATTAATATACAATAATTTCAGTTGAAAGCCAAATTAGAAAAATCCTGCTGAATACAGGGGCTTATTTCTCACACAATTGCAGTGTGAAATATAATCAAAACATTTAAATGCAGAGAATTTCTTGGAAATAACTGGCTTAGGTTTGTTTGTGATTTTTTCTTTTCTCTGTGACTCACAAACAGTTTGTGAAATGACAGTGAGCTTAAGCTCTGGTGAATCTCATTTTAGTTTTAAGTTCCCTGTTGTTCCGCATCGTCTCTCCCCACCCTGATCCGTGTCTGGTGTTGGTGTCCAGCTGTTCCATCAGCACGACAAGTGGTTCAGGAAACTCCCTCATTGTTCACTGACCAATCGCAAACACACCAGAATGCTGTCAACGAGCATTTTCCACCCAGTGGTTTGCATTTGCCTGCACCTGTGGTTTTAGCCCAGAGGGCAGGGGATGCAGGAGGGGGGGTGGCAGTGCGGGGGGAGAGGCTGGGCATCGGGGTGGAAAGGCAGCCAGGGTTGGGATTAGGCTGTCTTTCTGTCTGTCGAGATTAAACGAAATAGATTCATTGTCGAGTTTCCCTCCCATTTTGTCGTGTTTTCCTCAAAATGCATCAGAGGACAGCTGAGCCTCACCACCCAAAATTTGCATTTTTGTAATTTGCATGAACTCATTGGAGCTTGGAGGCAACTTACGGTTGTGTGTGCACGTATGCATGCATGCGTGTGTGTGTCTGGGCATGTGCTTTGTAATTTGACAAGCAAAATAAAGAACTTGTCCAAACAATCCCATAGACATGACTGGAAAGAGGCTGCGCTGCATTCATGGAAATATTTGCACTCGAACCACCTGGACAACTGAAGCATTTGTTCGCCAAAATTTACTAGAATGTTAAAGGAGCAATATGTGGCAGCTGCTTTTCTAAAATGAGTACTAAGGTCCAAATAGTGAGTTGGAGCCACAGACAGTATATTAAACATTTAATGTTAAACCTATTTAATATATGGTCTATGGGTGAAGTGAGTTGTGCCCTCTGCCTGCCAAACTCCATTAACATATTGCTCAGTTTAACCATTATAAACATCTACTCCTTCTAAAGTATTATTACTAATTTATTACAATTCATAAACAAACACTAATTCAGCTAATATTTGGCATAAATTTTAACTCAAACAAAAATGGGCCGGAATAAAAATTTTAAAGGAGAATACCAGAGCCGTGGCTTTGTTGTCAGAAAAGTAACAATGTCAACTTAGCATGTTTTCTTTATCACTGCTGATAGATCATGATCATTTTATGATGTATTAAGTAAATATATTACAGATTTCTCCTTTAAGAAATAACACTAACTGCCTTCATTGACGTTCAACGTGCTGTAACACACTATCATGCTGCAGGAGAGAGTCTACTGTGGAGAGCTACTAGAATAGATATACTCTGCACTGCAGTGGTTTGCTAGCCTGGGTTGTGAATCTTATCAGGCGGAGTTGTGGTAGTGGATTTTGTGTGTGTCTGTGTACGTGTTTGTGTGTGTGTGTGTGTGTGTGTGCCTGCGTGTGTGTGTCCAGGCCCCTCTGGAGTCCATTAATCCCAAATCTAACAGACTTACTGCAGAGGCAGCCTTTGATGTGTGCTGAATCCCTCTCTGGAATATTGGATGCTGCCTCCATAATATTCACTTCCTATTCTCTCGTCAGGAATGCATTGTTTTGTTTTCGCCCCCCACGATGCCAGGATTGTCCGGCAGGACAGGTGGCTGCTGTGTTATGAGTTTGTTTACAATTCAGGTGTGTTTTCACCAGTTCTCTGATCTGTAATTTTACATCTCTGAGCTCTTTTAATCCCATTCTTATCTTCTGTAAGCCTTCTAATCTTTGACCCTAATCTTAAACCGCCACAGAACGGGGCAGCGCGGACTGAGGAGAGTTGTTTTTCTCACCTTCAAATTCAATGCATACATTTGTCAGCGAGAGCTGGCGTCCTCTAGCCTTTGGGTTTTCTTTCTCACGAGCCGCGTCTGAGAGGTACTTATTGCTATATATTTCTGTTTATTTGTGTTTTATTGCAGTGGCCTGAACTTGAACCCAGGCTGTTTTAAAGCCTTGTGCTCATAACCCACCAGTCTCAGGAGTGAAACATATGGAGAGGCAAAGAAAGTATAAATTAGATAGTGAGATGGAAAACGCATTTCTATTTGAAATGATTATCCCCCCTGACGGGGAGACTAATAGACCGTTATTGCATTTCCGTCAGTTTCTTTTAATCTAATCATACTTATAAACAGACGAGAGAGAGAGAGTGTTAGTGTGTGTGTGTGTTTATCCACACAGAGACACAAGCAACCAGTGTCTAGACTGGCAAACACCAATTTGGCTGGGGCACGGGAGGAACATCAATGCTAAAGCAATGTTGCTGAAACACTAGGCATGTTCCTCAGTCTTGCACGGAGGGGAGATTGCAGTGACAGACAGACGGCGATAGGAGGAGGAGGAGGAGGTGCAGCAGAAATAGAGGAGAGGTTGGCAGAGCTCACTGTGGCTAATACATCCAAAGTGTGTCAGTTAGCTCTCTAAATGTGTTAGGCCCCGGGGCTGAGAAAGCCAACACCATCGACTCAACCTACCTCTCTCCACCTTTCCACTTAGCCTCTGTTCAACACCCGCCAATATCCTTAGGGGAGCTACACTGCTGTTCATTGGCACAATTGATCAAATGCCTACATGCTAAAGTGTACAGTTTTCTTATTGCACATATTAGTCTCATGAGTACATGTGCTGGAGGATGAATCCAGAGTTGTGTGCTGCTATGCAGCATGGCAACTAGCTTCAAAGGTCTTCACACTTCTTTCCCTCTTTTGGCAGAAGTATTAGACTGTTTTAGCAGGCGGTCAGACTAAGCATAGTCCCATTTCATTACAGTAGGTAATGATACAATTATTTGATGGTTTAATACTTCACATGGTATCAGTATCAAAGAAAAAGTAGTGATTTAGCAGTAGTGCAGTGATGACTGCAGTGTTACAAGAGAAACGGTCCATGTTGCAACAATCTCCTGATGCGTTTGTCTTGGGCCTAACTGCAAGGTGCCGCTCCCGAATGGAGTTTTAGGTATTCTTATGAGGTTTTTGTTTGTTTGTTTGTTTGTTTGTTTTGTTGTTGTTCTTGTTTGTTCGTTTCTTCTGTGACTAATGGATAAATGAAAACTTGGTCGAATTAGACTCTTCTTATTGTCTAATAGTTTAATGGGCAACATTGATTAATTTACCAAAAACCTGTTTCAGCATTGATTTTCCCCTATAGTTGCCAAACTACATGGAATTAGTACATATTTACATGTGATATAGTGCACTCTAAAGAACCGTAATAACACACAGACAGTAAACACAGTAAAATGCCTGACTCTATGTGCTCTACTGAGTCAAAGTGGGAAGAAAATAAACAATATTTGCACACACTAGTAAGCAGGCTTGGACTGTCAGATTAGGCTGTGTGAAACTGTCTGATTGGTGTCAGATCAGGTATGTGCTTAAAGTATTTTTACACAGCTGTAGATGCTGTTAGTTTAGCTGAATTAATGTAAGAGAAGTACACAACAAAATCTTCACAAATGTCACAGCTGTTCTCCGCAGAAATACTGCAGGTCTTTAGTGGCGGTATCACAATCTGCACAACTGAATCTGAAAGATAACTTTGCAAATCATTGGCACATCTGGCTTTTCATTCAGGCTTTGTTTGCTGCTGCACGTAACTCCCAAAGTGTTGTTTGTAATTGTGTTGAAAACATGAATTCTGATATTTGTCTGTGACGTTTTGATGTCTGAAACATTTTTCATAACCCAGAGTCAGCACCAGCTAAGACCAATTCATTCTTTTAGGTTTTGGTGCTTTCTTGGATTGCATTAGGATCTGAGTGTCAAGCTTTTCAACATGTTTCACCTTCCCACTTTGTGTTTGTTGAGTTTGTGTCTGGCACTTTAGCCCCTTTTACACAGGAAAAAAAAACATCCACTTACATCTGGCTTTTGTCTTCGATATGAAAGGGTGCAATCTGTATTCACTCACAAATGACTCTGCAGTAGTCACGGGTGTTTATGGGTTCCAGCTCCAGTTAGCACAGATGGAAACATAATAAAATGGAAAGAAAATGTTGGGTTTTCATCTGCAGCAACTAAACACAACTTGTATACAGCTGAAAAAGAACATGAAATTGTAAAATAAGGCACATAACTGAAAGTACAAACAGTAACGCAGGAGAGAAAATCAACCATCAAACCACAGAGATTCAGTTAGAAGCTACAAAAGGGTTACAGAATTGAACTATTTTTGTATGATTTTTATATATATATATGTTGCCATCGCAACTTTTGTCTCTTCATTTTTTGTTCAAAAACTGAGGCTAGAAATGATCAAGGTCATTTGATAACACAGGACCCTAATGCAGCAGTAAGGACTACTCTACGCTACAGCACACTGTACAGTATGAGTTGTTGCATTACAGTGATGGTTCTGTTGAGAGAGAGAGAGAGAGAGAGAGAGAGAATCAGAAGCACTTTCCCTAATCCTGCTAAAGCAGTACACATGGGAATGATTACTTGCACAAAGCCATGACACCCTGAGTTGTTCAAATCCCTTTGTTCAAAAGAGAGCGACAAACAGAGAGGCAGACAGAGACAGAGAGGGAGACAATAAAAGAAAGTGATTTAATTCAGCAAATGTGACAGGATTGTATGATGTCTGCTGTATCTTGTTATTGTATAGATTGTCTGAATGAAGCCTCCAGAATGCTAAATGGGTTTTATCCTTGTTGTTTCAGGCCAGTTATCAGGACAGGGGCATGGCGCCTCATTTTTAGGCACCAAATCCAATCAGTGTAAGAAAAGATCCCTCAAATCTAGAGTGTTGGAAATAGCATCATTAAAGTGGCTTGGTTAGAATGTAAAAAAATTTGTCGGAGTGAAGCACTTCAAAAGACGACCCTCTGTGAATTAGCAACAAAAGGTTTCCCTTCATTCTTTCTTTAATAGGGTGTTTTAAACCTGTTTTCTCCTTGGATAGAAACAGGATTTCTGTAATGAGCTGGTGAGTCATAGATTCTCTCGGCTTAATTTTTTTTAATTCCCTGCCTCCTCCCTTCTCTCTTTCTCTGTCTTTCTCTTCCTCTCTTTATTTCTTGCGCTCGCTATCTCTCTAAATGGGCCAAGGCAACTTTCCTTACCCTCTACTGGGGGAAGGAAGTAGATTAAGGCTATTAACAGGCAGAAGGATGCTGATCAGCCTTTCTGGTCTCTGGTCTCATGTCTGGTCCACACTGTGCGCCCTCTCCTCAGGCTCTTCAGTTACAGGCACCCTTTGAACATGGTGTGTTTGTTTGTTTGTTTGGTGTGTGTGTGTGTGGTGGAGGAAGCATTGTTGTTTGATTGAAACAGCCCATTTGATTCCCACAAATGTGCCCAAATATAATCTAAGGGTATCATGCAGCGACCAAAGCAGCAAAATGAAAAAAAAAAAAAGAGTGCACTCTTGTTCACATCTGCAAACAGTAAGTAGTAGTGACTACTGTGGAAATAAAACATGGAGCAGGCATGCTGTGTCTGTTTACGTTGCTTATGAGTGAACATGCCGCAATGCACACACAATAAAGACAAGACACACACGAGCGCGCTATATTTAGATGACAAACTGCCATAAACCCAAGCTAAAGAGGGAAGAAATAAACAAAAGAGAAGGAAAAAAAGCAAGGCGGTCCAGAAGCATCCCCTGTCACGGTGCAATCCCCCATGTCCTAATTACACAGGCTTAGAGGAAACGGAGGATTAGCTACTGATTCACCACGCTTCTCGCCTCATCTTCTAATAAGTCCCCTTCTTGTCTCCTTGCCACCCTTTGTGCCACCCTCCATGTCTCTCTCCAGGTAAAGGTAGCAAGATACTATTGACCCGTGGCTTTCTTTTCTCGCTTTGTTCCTCCGTGCTAACATGTCTGCCTCAGACAACAGCTAACAGGGGAAACACCTAATCCCATTTTAAAAGTAGGCTGTGCAGCAGACTTGTTTTGTTATCTGTTCCTGCTCCCCCCTTTATGTTCAATATTTGGACATATAGGACATTTTTTTCAGTAATACATATGACTGCATTTTTATGAATGTATGGATTTATATGCGTCTGTTTTAGGGTAAATATGTTTGTTTGTTTGTTTTTCATTTTTATATTGGTATTCTTTAGCTATTTTTTTTTTAGAAAAATAACTGTATTTCTACATCATGTAGAGATACACAATTGCTGACATGAGGCCGTCACACAATATCTCATTTGTCTGTAGACTTAATTTGATTTAATTTAAAATGACAGGCAGTTTCAGTGCAAAAAGGCACAAAAACAAATTGAACTGTTCTACAAAAGTTTGACAGAAATGTACTTGGACTCAGTGTGCAGGGTTAGTTCACGACTTTGTGCAACTGCATTAGCTCGCTGAATGTAGGGCTGGATATTGAACCAAACTGCTTCAAGACTATTGAGTAACATGCCTTGTCATTCGACCCTAGTTTTCGATACCAATTAAATTTTTGATACCTAAGGAGTAAATCTCATCCATATCAGTGAGTCATTAAGCATGCAGCATGCTTGTTCGAAGATCTAATAATGCTGATGATACGCATCGTTACACATCATTGAAGCATGCAGGAAAAACACTATGTTATGCCAAGAGACGGGGGTCATTGCTTTGTTTTATTTACCCCCAGGTCTTTGAACAGCTTATTTCTTTAGTGTGAGTAATTGTATTGTAACATGTAATGTAATTTTCTTTTTGTTAAAATGGATTTTGTATCAAAAAAAAAGTTCACAAACTAGTATCAAAGCCAAGGTATCGGCACCGATAACGGTATGCCCTAGCAATGGCTCTGACTTGTTCAGGCAGACCATTAAATTAACAATTAATTAACAATAAAATGGCAAAATCACCCAGGAATAAAAAACCAACAGAAGCAATGGACTCCCAGTCCCTGATAGTCAATATATTTGTCTAGTCACCTAACTTTAGTATATAGATTTTCATGTATAAATAGATTATAGTGTATCACTGGATTGCTAAATTATTGATATGTGTTTTCTTCCAGCTTATAGCCTTTCCATGTTAACTGTTTGATAGGCATAAATAGCTTGATGACAGCAGGAAGGACGTTGAGTTGTTCCTTTCAGACATCTATATCTAATAGCTTGCCTTTGGCTGCTCTGCTGCAATTGCTCCACCATTAGAACACTTAAGGAGTGAGAGAAAGAGGAGTTGAAGAGTGAGCTATAGCCAGAGGAAATGTGAATTATACAACGACTTCAGTCACAGGTTGGAAAAGAGGCTCAGGTTTTTTGACTGGCTGAAGCAAGGATCTTCCTTGACTGACCTTGCAATATTTATCGGATGCTTTTGACCGCTGTGAGCAGCGAACAGTACAAGTTACAGTGAAAGAAAGAAAGCATGCAAAAAATAGCTTATTCTCTGTGGTAGTTTTGTTCCTCACGCTTGTTCCGTCTCTAGCAATGAAAGCACCTCATTGAAAACTTGGTTGAATGGGTGGCTCAAACACAGCAGTGGGAATTTTCTGAAGAGCGTTGTCACACGTCACAGATGTGGTTACAGATAAGTTTGCCTGTTCTCAGCGCTTTTTGGCCTTGGAAAGGTTCCCATGGCCGTTCATTACTGTTGAAAACCTGTTTGTTGAGGTTGTTCGCTTCTTTTTTTTTTTTTT
>JAJHUR010104267.1:0-18629 GCA_027495735.1 Lutjanus campechanus | reverse complement strand
CCTTCAGCATACAGTCATAAATGCGGACAAAAAAAAATAAATAAATAAAAAATAAAAAAGGCTAGATCGGTCCAGTAGTATGTGAGATTAGCTCTGGACAAGATGCAGGTCCCCTCACCACGCTCGCACTCATCCATGCGCCCACTCACTCATAAAAGCAATCGCATGATCCTAATGATCAGCTTTACATCTTTCATCGCTTTGTATGTCGCTGTTTGAATTCTCTCCATAAACCACTGAAGCCTTTTATGTTTTAAAATCCTCACACATCTAAGATGTCACGACATAACAGAGCACGCATAGAAACGAAAACACTTCAGCTTGCCATTCAAGGAAATACTTTTGTTGCTGCTTTCAAGAGACACACTTGCGCTTTCAACTGAAACCTTTTTCTCGGTAATAAACGATCTTTCTATCAAAAATATTGACTATGTCGCAAGGAAACATAGTAGATGTACATTTTCAAGGACATTACCCAGCAGCAATCTGACACAATTGTCTACAAATTGACACTGCAGACAGAAAACAAATTCATCTGGACCTTTGACATAACAATTCACAGACTAAAATCTATATTCCAAATCTGCATAGCCATCTTAACTACCTGGGGTCCTTCACAGCATTTTTTCAAAACAATTTAGCTATATACAAACTTAATTTCTTGGCTATTATAATTATGGATGGGAGCGCCACACAGTGCAGGACTGTGACACTTCATTAAGGTTACAGTAAGATTTTCATTTTGGCAAAATATCAATAAAAAAAAATCAAATGTCTCAAGTCACTGCTGACTTTTGAATAATGCTATAGTCACTACAACTGAATAGTGTTTTGTGAGATTACCAATTTTGGCGGAAAATAAATAAAATGTTGTCAATTAACTTTTTACTGATACGTTCAGTATCAACATTTTGCCAGGTACATAATGAGACAAGATTTTCTCATTATGTCATTAATTTGGTTGACATTTCAACATATTTGCTGTTGCAAATAAGTTGTGTATAAACATAATTTCTAGGAGACAAGAGCAATGACTGCTAGAGGAAAAACAGGCACTGTATGTGCAAAGAGACACTCTGTTTAATTGCTGTGTGGGGTGAACCATGTTACATGGTTAAATGGTGCACAGCCGCACCATTTGGGAAAATATTAACAAAGATCTCTTGTTCTGGAGCCCATCTGTACAAGACTTTGGAGACAGGACCAAGTGTACAGATAGTAGAGAGATGAGCCTCGAGAATTTGCACCCAAAATGTTGTCAAAATGTTCATTTAAGATTGCCAACAGAGCCTCATGATTTTCAACTGGGAAAGAGGCAGAAAAAAAAAGTGTAAAAAAAGAAGCTATTTGCAGTGGATTTTGTACTTTCCAAATCGTGGCAGATTCATTTCATTGCATTCAAAGCGATTGGATGGTCACATTTCCTGAGTTGGGAAGTAGTCATTCCAACTTCGGTGAGTTTTTAAGTTGTTTGTGGAAAGAACATGGATGCTAGTAAGGGTATAGGCTGGGATAGGCTGAGACTTGTTAACAGGTTAAATGCTAATAAATAATTTTTCTAAAGAATCCAGGCCACTCTGTGTGGACAGAAACTAACTGTCACAACCTAAAAGTGCTGCGACGATAACCAATTACTGCAGTACTGCAGTCACGTGATGCCTCATTACCGTCGTCGTCACTGCAAATTTTATTTTGAAGGGTCAATTTCATGATGAAATCAGCATATGCACACCTAAGGATCACACACAAGCCATATCAAGCCAATATATCGGTCGGCCTCTAGAGACGATGTCTACAGTTAGTACAAATTACTTAGAGGTCCCCAAGTAATGCTTGTCCAATGCAAATAGAAAAATATGCAACAGTTTTAAAGGCTCTACTAGACCAATATGACCAGCTCGTTCTTTCAGTGATTTATTCCCAGTAGCTCTGTAGCACACCCACACAAACTCCAGACTCCTCCTCTCCACCTACGGAGCTGTCTGTAAGACACGTACTCCTGCGCTGCCCACCATGATATGCATTATTGCAGAGACATTATTGCAGGGCTGTACTTATCTTACACCGCCTGTCACCATAGGTTTTTGCACACTATCACACTTCCCAGCCCCAGGAATTATGTCCACATCCTACAATCTTCGTAATCTGTCCCTCATTTTGTTGAATGTAACCACATCACGGTAAACTGTCTGCTTCACTACACACGAACCGTACGACCATGATCACTCTATATTGGAAGCTATCTCTATATGTACAGTAAAATGAGACGGGGGATGCTATATATAGTTCTGTATGTGCCTCACATTTTCCCTGCGACTGTGTGTTAATGTTGAAGTGTATTTACAGCACATTCCCTGCAACTCTGATACTGAATAGCACATCTAAGCAGGCTGACACACAGACCTACAGTTAAAGCTGTTCATGACACGTTCACAGTATCCTTGAAAAGCAAATGTAAATAATAATAACAATAATAATAATAATAATAACAATAATTAAATATACTGGAACCTTCACAGCAGGTGCTGTAACCTTGTTTTTCAGCTCCAAGGTGCCAGATGATACATTACTTTGTTCTTTGCATTTTCTGAAGCTTCTGAGGTGAAGTTGGTTGCAAGATTTATCGGTTATCTTAATTTCCCTTCATCTCAAGGTTCAGGCTTAGTACACGCTAATAATTCTTGTCTGACCTTGCCTTGCACTGTGTTTGCTGATCTTATAACTTTGATTTTAAGTGATTGCCAGCCAGCTCGACACATACTGTACAGCGTTTCTGCTTGTTTGATGTTGAGCAATCTCATGAAAGATATCTGCATACACAGGGAATTGATTTGCATGCCCTGTCACATGAACACATTAAATGATCAATTCATGCTCCTGCACTCATTGATGTCATTATCATTTACCAGAATATCTATTCAGTAATTAAAAACATGGTAGGCCGATATATTTTTCATGCAAAATATGGGTCACATCTCTGATGCCTAAAATATAAAGACTGGGGATTGAAATGAAGTATAACCTATGCATAGTAAGGAAGTAATTAAGCAGTAAATATATTTCACAAAAAGAATTAAACAAATGCGTCTTCAGCTCTATTCTAATGAAAAGTAGTGAGCCATCTATAAGTACTGTCATGATTATTGTGACCAAAATGATCATGGCTATCAGATTACATTCATAAAACACTGACACACACTGAAATAATCTCGCCAAGTTTTGTAATGAACCCAACAATTCAAAATTCCATCATGTTCTTTGCAAAGTCACTGATGCAAAACAAATGTATGTTGCTGTTTGCAGTATTTATTGTGATTTTTTTCAAAGGATGCTAATTCCTGACCGTACTGTCTCAGACATATCTACATGCAATAATTCTTTTAAAAATATCCTACTGTCTCCCAATTTGGTCCCTCACCGCAAAGAAACATCCTCTCTGAATACCTGTGTTGCTGTTTATGTCATTTTGTTTTTTGTTGTCTGTCTCCGTTTTGAGATTGAGATTTGTCTTTTATGTGGTGCAGAACAGGAACTTGCTGTAAACCAGTTTTACCCGAGTCAGTCCTGTTTAATTGTAACTGATTTTATCTGTAATGTTATTTTTAGTCTTTTTCTGTATAGTAAATTAAATGAAAGTAAAATCTGAAAAAGTGACACTAATAATTGTGATTTCTATCTTGGTTTATTAGTGTTTATTTCAGATTAGCATTTCATCCCTGTTGTGGGGTTTTGAGGAATGTAAATGGAGGACAGTGGAGACACTGGGATAAAAAGCTCAAAACAAACCATCCCAGTTCAGAACTACTGCCTCATAGTTACTCTCATATTTGAGCAAATATGTAATCACAAACAACATTCAGCTAACAGACTGGTATAAACATCACTTGTTTACACGATTCACTGGAAAATTAACCAATTGTTTAAACCTCAAAAAGTTATAAAGTAAAATAAGCAGGTTCTATATGAGGGAAAATAGGCAGTGAGCAGGTCATTATTGCAAAATAAACCCTGACAGGGTGCAGAACAGATACATTATCTTGCTTATTACTCGCCTACTTACTAAAATAAATAAATAAACATAATAATAATGATACTGATAATGATAATAATATTCACGTAAAAATGATTCATTGTTCCTCCAGGGTCTATCAGAACCGTGTCCATGGGAACAGTATGTTCTGCATAGCAACAGTCTGTTATAACCGACATTAGAATGCTGTAATTGACCAATCAGAATTGAGTATGTAACAAAACTGTGAAGGTAAGTTAAAATATTGTATCCACTTTGCCCAGTATGACTGGAACCTGCCAGCTTGCAGTTTTTTTGTCTCCCTTTTCTGCTTTTTAAAGTTAATTTCTCCATTACATAAATTTCCATGACGATTTCAGTAAAGTCTTATAATATAGGTGATTCAGGCTGTAACCATTTTCTAGTTATGGTTTTCTTACTTGGAGCTAAAATTATTTTAAATAGATATTTGGGTCTTCCTAAAGTCATGTTTTCACGTAATTGGCCTTTGTATAATACGCTAAACGTAAATGGAATCTTAATATCGAGCACAGTCTCTATAACCTTATGTATGTCCTGCCAAGAGGAATGAATTACATTTTAGTCCCCGAAATATGATAATGATTAGCCTTCACAAAACCACATTATCTCCAGCACTTTGAGTCCTCTGCATAATGTTTTTTTTTTTTCTCCTGAGCTGGTGTAACAAAAAAAGCACATCACATTCTCCCTGCAAAATCGTCTCCACTTGAGAGAGGTGGTTGTTTTCCACTGGAAAGCGCGTGTGGACTCCCCTGCTTCCTCTGCCGATGCTAAAGTACAGTCTGGTTCCCACTTTACTTCAACATATGATGCAGAGATTGTTTCATGGATCAGAAATCCATTGTAGGGTCTAATTTTGGTTAGGCTTTGTGATCCATATGCACGAGTAAAATACATTCATTATGCCTCTCTTTTGTGTTTCTGACGTATATCTACCTTTGATTACTATAACAATGATGTCTCCTTTGTAGAGCTCTACACAAACTCTGATGTTGCAGTCCAACGTTTGAAAACCTTCATATTCCCTATTATTCACGAAGATGCAGGGGGCAGAGAGCCCAACGCAGGAGAAGAAAAGAACAGGAGGAAGACTGGGTCAACCTCTCTTTTGATTTGGAATCAGCAGGCGCCCTTTCCGGGCACTTTGGCTCGCCTTCGTCCTCGTCACTGTTGAGCTCCACGGGGTGAAAATTA
Organism: Lutjanus campechanus; assembly: GCA_027495735.1. Classification (NCBI taxonomy): domain Eukaryota; kingdom Metazoa; phylum Chordata; class Actinopteri; order Lutjaniformes; family Lutjanidae; genus Lutjanus; species Lutjanus campechanus. The sequence continues at coordinate 13,384 of JAJHUR010104267.1, read as the reverse complement.
CCCAGGCTCGGTAAAAAAAAAGTAATTGTCATCATCAACCACTGCGAAAAGTAGCAGTGGTAGGTCTCAGTGTTCTTTTGGGTTTTGAGTACACAGGTATAATTGATGGCTTTGAATATTCAGGGCTCTATAGCCTTATGGTGGTAGACTGGAGCACAAAACATTTAGGTGATTTTGGAAATTGCACACAAAAATCTACTTTAAGCTTAATATAAAGTACTTAACATTACCATAGTATAAGTTCCTATGAAAAATATTATAGGAGTAATATATATAACAAGGAGTTTTTGGTGCCATTTGCATGATTACGGAAAAACTCGATTATCAAAATAGCTTGCAACTAATTTTCTTTTGCTCGATTAATCAGCGAGTTCGTTGGCAGGGGCATCACTCCAGGTAGGTTGAGTGCATTTTAATTCTTAAAAATTACAAACAAACAACAAACGGCTACAAAATGATCCTGAAAAGATTTTCCACTGACAAATACTTTACAAGCATTCAGTGAATACTTCTGTGTCAACACATATTTAGTTGCATGTGTGTGTGTGTGTGTGTGTGTGTATTCAGTTGAACTGAGGTGTCAGACTTTTTAAAAATAGTTTAAACCTGCAGTTTATCCATGTAATGTAAGCAGCTGACACTCAATATCCTAATAGCACATCAGACAGCGAGCAGATTTTCAATTTCATGGCAGAACGTAGCTTTTTTTTTTTTTTTTTTTTTTTGTCTGCACCTGTTCTGAATCCGTGCGAGCAATCAAAGCACATTCAAACATCCTTTTGAAATATGAGATGGCTCGGAGGACTTGGGAGTTAGTTCCCACAGGCAGACTGAAGCACCTTTGAGCCCTAATGATGTAAACTGGTGGAAAAGAGTACAGTCTGCAGTGGCATCAAGATTTAATTGCTCTTTCAATGAGACTGCATGTAAAGCCGTTCTCCTGCTCCAGGACTTAATGAGAGAGCTACCAACGCTCTGCAGTCAACTCACCTCTTCATGTGTTACGGTGATGATAATTAGACATCACTTGGGTGCGTACTGGTTTGGAGTAGTCCCAAATCAAACCAACAGATCAACATCTGTGCTGCCGATGTTTGTGGTTACACTGGATGCAGAAATGAGGCATGAAGAGAGGAGAGCCTGTTGTGAAGTAGGCAAAACATCAATTGCTCTCGCTTCCACAACATATGCACACGTATGTTTGCATGCACCTGTGCACCACTCATGTTCTCTTTTTTTCCCTCCTCTCTGGATCCCCTTCTTTCCTATAGACACACTAACAAACACATACAGTTTGCACATGCTGACAACATTTATGCACAATATCAATACGTTGGCCACACTTTAGTCCGGGCACACACCTTAATACTCCAGATTTAGTTATTTAGTCATTTTCTTGTCTGCTTGCATAGAGAAAAACTAGAAGAGTGCAGGTACCTGCCAGGCAAAAGATGGTGAAGCACCTACTGCAATGCCACCACAACTGTCGGATGCAACCAGCAGAGATTTGCAAAATTACGCCAACTTTTACATGACCTCCACATACACGTCCCAAACTGAAACAAAATTTCAAATTGAAGCACTTACGGCCCCTAGCTGCCGGTTAAGTGTGATAAGTCAGCTGTTGATGGTCGTAAAAACAGAACAGGCAAAAATCTGAATCACGGTCCGAACTAACTAGAATGATGGAATTTACCACTATATTGACTTGTCGGTTTTCCTCAAGTGGTCAGTCACTGTCATGTCAGGTAACAACACAAAAAATAATTACCCAAAAATCCACGACTTCATGTATTTTAATTACATGTAAATTTTCTGCCATGTTGAGTCAATGTGAATAAATCTAATACCTTAAGTCAGATTTGACCAACTTAATGCTAACTTTCAAATAAACTGTTTGAGTGTGATGTACAGCCTCCTCATGTGATCTAGTAAAGAATTTGTTTACATTGCATTTAGCATATTCATTATATTTACTTTTTTAAAAATAAATAAACTTTGATTTTATATATGTATTTCAGTTACATTTCCCTTAGAATATTGCTTCATGTTTATTAGAGCCAAGAATCTTTTTTTTTTTAGTGTAGGTCACATGACCTCCTGACCATATTTTATAAAACACCTGTTCCTTGTTGTCTTTTTATGGCCGGACGAAGACTCGGTTGAGTTGAAACGCGTTGGCAAATAGCATGAATTAATGAAGGATTTTTAAAATTTACTATCAGAGTGCCTCAGATCATTCCAGGCTGCCGTCCATTACTTTGCATTTTTATTGTCAGTAAGGTGGACAGTCTGTGGTTTTTTAAAATCTAATTTTTGGCCCCGTCCCTGTAGAGCACCTGATCTTTTTTCCATCTTTTTCCATTGCCAGTACTACTTTTTTGACCCTGTACAGCTATCCCCATTTTTCGTCATTGTTAGTATTCCCTCTCTACATGCATGAATCCAGAGAGAAACATGCCGTCTTCACTGAGACACTACAGTATTTTTACAGAGGAGAGCTGAACATTATGTCACAGTAAGTGGTGACCTTTTGGAAATAAAATGCCATCACCTCATCATTTTATCCTTTTATGCATTTCTTTGTAATTTTGTCATAATTAGCATATGAATTCTTGAGTTATGACCAAAAATTACTTCTGTTAGGGTCACCAAGACCTTGACCTTTGACCACCAAAATCTAAGCACTTCATTGTTGAATCCAGGAGATGTTTGAACCAAGTTTTATCGAGATTCCCCTCAAGGTGTTTTTTCAGACACACACAAGCAAATGCATTAAAAATGCTGCTCCTTCCAGCCCACAGCAGTGTTGCAAGAAAAATAAAGTTAAAATTCCCTCAAAACAATACAACCAAAATCATGTAGTTAGCAGCACAGTGAATTAAACTATATTTTGAGAAACGTGCATGCTTTGGTAGACAAAGACACTGCACAGGCTGCCTCAAACGTGGGTCGCACTGCCATCTTGTCTTCCTGATGAGGTTGAACACCGTCACAAATATTAGTTCTAAATATTTATTTATAAATTCTGGTCTAAGTCATAGAAACCCAATTTGATGAGGGAAAGTGGAAGGTAAAACTCTTCATCTGCATTTTGACTTTCAAGCAGTAAATAGAAAGCAAGAGGCAAATTAAATCAATCAGGTAGATGGTCGTCAACATGAAAGCGAGGACACAAGTTATAATTGTTCACCCTGTAGCATTTGCTCTGGGTTATGACTTGCAAGTTATTAGCTTATGATAGGCTTGAGGCATGAAACAAGAACCAAGGTGGGTTTTTTCCCCCCATAAAAATCATGGATCATAATTATCCACTTTATTCTTTAAAAAAAATAAAATTACCATATAAAACAGTTAGCAAGATATGCAAAAAAAGAAATACCCTTATGGTAAAGGATTTGCCATTATTTTGTTTTCTGTTTAAAGCAGGGTGGTAAGGTCCACAAATCAACACAGGGGGGAAAAAAATGTACCAATTGTCTCTGAAATACTTTCAAATTAAAGTAATAATCTTTCACTTTAATATGTGAATGTGAACACTGGTGTCAAGTTGTACTTGAAGTCCGTGATTTTTATTCAAAGGACATGCTAATTTGATCTTTTTTAAAATCTGTTTTATTGAATATAAGGAAGGAGGACCTGGAAAAAAAAAGATTGTGATGATCTCTTATTCAAATAGTTCATATGAGTTTGAATGGAAAACTAACTAAAAACTAGAAGCGGCATTAAAATATTTAATAAAAGATCAGGTCGTCAACTCCTGTGGCAACTTTTTAATGAAGAAATTATTAAAAAAGCAAAGATGGAGCCATATGTCAGGGACACAGAGAGAGCTCTATTGTGAAGTTCGCAGATGACACCACCATCATCAGCCAGGTTTCGAACAACGATGAGAGTTCATATCAGGAGGAAATACAGTCTTTCAGAGTGGTGCAAGGAGCTGATTGTTGAAGAAAGACACACACCCTTGTGGAGCAAGAGGTTTTATGTTCCTGGGATATCGCAGAGAGACGGTCATGGACATCACACATCTCCATCCTGGTTTACAAAAAAACAAAACAAATAAGGGGATAAGGGAATGAGGGGAGTAAAAATAATGAAATGCAACCGGATGAAAAAGGAAGGGAAAACTGAGACAAAGGTTCTTTTTATTAACAAATTAAGTTCAAATGAAATAAAACAAAAGGGTCAATTTAACTCACGAAATTAAACACCACACACGACAACAAGTGTCCGTGCTAGCCAGAGCGGCTACCAAAGACAGACAACGAGTTACTTTGCAAGCTGGAGAAGCTTACAAAGCACATGAGGTACCCAACGAGTGTCTTTGCTAACCGTGTAGGCTAACAAGACACAGAATACACAAACATGAGTGACTTTGCTAGCTGGGAGAGCTAGCAAAGTACATGACACACAAAACACTCTTAGCAGTCTAGCCTGCCCCTGCAGGACTAGACTGCAGACATGCAGTCTAGTCCTAGTCCCGTCGGCTGGCTGGTAAGCACACTCCCTGCCTTTAACAACCAGGCCCTGATTGCAGAGTGACTGCAGCTGCTGCCAATCACTGCAGCCTCAAGGGGGGGGGGGGCAGAACCTGGGCACAGGAGAGTACAGCAACACACACACACAGTGGCACATAACAGCATTTCTCTCCGTGTTCAAGCAGTGTGCACAGGGCTCTAAGATGAGTGATACTCTGTTTTTAATGAGCCTTCATGGTTGCGTCTTTTTGTTGATTTTCAAAAACCTAAAACACAAGCACACCTGTGTGGGTCGGATTAAACTTTGTCTTTATCTGCTTTAAGTAAACTGTGAACATACGTGTGTACGACTAACTAATGCTAGCTTACTCCCCGCAGTAAGGTTACCTCCAGCCAAACTTTTTAGATACCACTCCATTTGCCAAACTCATGGCTTATTCTGAGAGGTCAGATTGTTATGTGGGCGGTATGAGGATGAGGAGGAGGATGTGGGATGGCACAGAATCAAAGTTGGCCGATGACATTGCATCTCTCTGGTCTGCTCTCTTTGTCTAAGCCGGGTTGTTTAGCTCGTATTTCGACTTTCTTCCTCTTCCTGAGGCAATCAAGGTCCAGCTGTCCAGCTGCTGCACTTAATCCAATCCCTGCTCTTCCTTTTCTGGCATTAATGAGTGTATTTCTGTTGTTTGTTATATGCATTTACATTACATATTTCACCAGCTGACCAATGTTTGCTGGGATGCATAGTATTACCACATCATGTATGTAGCTGTAAAGTAACGTTACATATTTAAAAGATAGTTTCACAGGGTTTTCATTTTAAACTTATTCCAATGGAAACCTTAAAAATGAGCTGGAGACAGCCTTCTCAGCCAACTCAAGGAGTTCAAACAATAGCATTAGCTTACATTAGCCAGCTACATTGAATAAATCTGCTGGTGTGAGTCAGCTTTTTAGCCGACAAAATCCACAGTTGTCAGCTAGAAATGAATTGTTGCTTTTGTTTACATTTCTGTTCAAGCAAAGACCAAGAGTTTCAAAAATGACTCCCACCTATACCACCGTTATCAGTGTAAACTGCATATGTGCAGTGTGAGCATGGAAAGCTTGACAGGCGTGGCAACAGTAACTGAGGGCAGGGCTTAGTGAGGGATCAACTGAAAGCATCCCGAGTGGAAACTTCGCAAACTGATATGGGATGTGCACAGCCCACGCCAGAAAGACTCTACAGCGGGTCATTGAAACAGCCTAGAACATCATTGGTAACCATCTACCAAACATCAGTGATCTCGTGGAGAGAAGAAACCTACGCAGAGCCAAGAGGAAACTAAAAGACAAAAATACAAAATATCCGCTGCCGCACAACCAGCAGCTTCTTCCCTCAGGCTGTTAGACTGCTGAATTCATCCTAAGCACTCCTCCATGTAAAATAGTTCGTTTTATTTTTATCTCCTCAATAAAATCTACTGTATAATTTTAAATTTTATTATTTTTTATGAGTAGCAAGGACAGAACTACAGAATAACCCTGCAATATAACCCTGTTGTATAATGATAAATCAATTTTGGGTCTTAGATTCCTTTTCAGCAAAAAAAAAAAAAAAAGGATATTGTATGTATGGATATTGTTCACTGCACGCTCACTCAGCTCAGCTGTCTGTAGCAGAAGCTTTTCCTTATCTGAATTCAGTGGTCTATGGTTGGTATCTGTGGTATGCTGAAATAAAGTGCAAGAATGGGAGACAGTTGCAAAGTAATTTACTTTACAACAATCAAAACAAGCATGAATGAGTAGATGGGAGGAATCTGTAAGATGGTAGTGGTTGGGTGGAACTGTGCTGCATGGATGCTGTGAACGAAAACCCAAAGAGTAAAAGTGTGCAGGTTGAGGAGATCTCCCCCAAAAAACTGGCTGTTGCTGCTGCTCTGGCTTAATATGCACAGGGCACACTGGGCTCCAGGTGCGTCCCATGCCGCTGATTAAGCTCCTAATTGGTCTGCAGCCCTGGAGACAAAGCAGAGCAGCAGCAGAGTGAAACAAGAAGAGCACACATCACAACTTTAGCTGAGGATTTTTTTTCTCCTTCCCACTGTCTTGGGATCTTGGCATTTTAGAATGTTTCCACTTCTTTTTACGCTATTTAAAAAAAAAAAAAAAAGATCATTAACATACATTTTCATTCCTCTTCTCCCTTTCCTTTCTTTTCTGAGTTTATGTATCTGTGTGTGTGTTTTTGTTTGTATCTAAGTTGTGGACACAAATACCACACTAATGTTGGGGGGGGGATGCACAATTCTAATAACTCGTGCATACACTGGATATGATATGTGTTTGCTAAAAAAAATATACACAACTCTTGTTGTTGCTCTTGTTTTTTTATTGGGTTAAAGTAAGATCTAAAAACCTGTACCCAAAATGTGTATTTCTTCTAACTTTTGTTCACAAACCTGTGAAAATCAGAAATCTGTTTGTGAGCACCTTTCCTTTGCAAAGATAATCCATCCACCTCACAGGTGTGGCACACAGACACTGATTAAACAGCATGATTACTGCACAGGTGTGCCTTGGACTGGTCACAATAAAAGTCCACCTTAAAATGTGGAGTTTTATCTTGAAAAAAGACATTTATTAAGCACTGAATTATGGCTATTTCAAATATGTCTGCAGATAACTTTTTAGCCTAGGAGTGCAAAGTCATGATCTGCCCTGCTCTTCCTCTGATTATCTTACCCTAATATTTTTAACCTAACTCAAACCGGTCACTCCTCATGCTTAAAGGTTACCATCCCAACAATGAAGGCAACAAATACTTGACAATCAGAGGGAGAGTAAGGTGGGTCAGAACTTTGTGACATATTATAGTGACACAGATACATTTAAATAACATGTGAAAATGAAATATTATAAGAAAATTACATAAAAATAAAAACAGGCATACATGTATACAGCAATATGAAGATATTCAGTTAGAAGATTCAGGGAAGTGTTCATTAATGATTCAAAAGCTTTTTTTTTTGTTTTAACAGTGATTTAAGCAGAGAAATGGTGAGATCTAGTGATTTAGAAAATGTCTGTGAACAAAAACCTTTGGCTATAGAATAAATAAATAAATTAGATGTTCAAGACGTCACAATGCAATGAACTGTGGGTAATTCTCGCTGGAAGAGTGCAAAAATGGGAACTTGTGGAAAGTGCATAAAGGGCTCAAAAAGTCTGCAAGAGAGCATCCATGGACATGATAGTTTGACAGTGGGACAACCCAAAGCCTTCACAGACTTATTGTGAACTTGCCTCAAAGTCTGTCCATGAGGGTGGACACTGGGATTGTGAAATAGCCATAGTTCAGTGGCCAACAATTATCTTTTATCAAGATTGAACTGCTCATATTTGAGTGGCCTTTCATTGTTACCAGTCCGGGGCACACCTGTGCAATAATCATGCTGTTTAATCAGTATCTTGATGCACCACACCTGTCAGGGGGGTGGGTAATCATGACAAAGGGCAAGTGCTCACTAACACACACAAAAAATAAGGGAAATAAACCTTTTGTGTCCATAAAGGTTTTAGATTCTTTATTTAAACTCATTAAAATGGTTTATATTTTGTTGAGTGTACATTTTAATGGTCTATGTAAGTGTTCTTTTTTTTCAAAGAAAAGCTGACAGGGTTTTTTTTCAGCTTCCACACAAAGACTTACAAAGCATCTTTGTCAACTTTTGCTATACACTGTAAAGCACAGTGATTACAGTATTAATAGGATTAAGAAGCTGCAATCTACAGTGCTACAAGAGGCAGTACAGTTTCAAGTCTGTGCTCAGAAAATGAAGTTTAGTAGGGGTTTAATGGCAAATCACTTTGAGCAGCTTTTTTGAATGTAAGTGACTGAGAGAGGACACTGTGTGTTGTTATTGATTTATGTTGTGTACCTTTGTCTTGCACCCACCTGAGTGGCTGCCAGTGGCTCACGTTTGAAGCCAGCAGCTGACATAATCTAGCATCACTGTAACTGGTGGCTGGTAGTCCGTGATCCAAAGCCACCGGTGCAATTTTCCTGTCTCCTTGTGATCACATTATCAGTGAATGAAATTTCATTATGTTTTGATCTGATCACTCCGAGAGGAACCAAATTAGAAACAAAGCATCCCCGATCATTTATCCTTCAGAGCGTCAAGCCTTTTCAGCCGAGCTGTTAACACTGAAGTGTTTTCCTGTCTCAGCTCTCTGCAGATTGGTATGAACCCTCTCCATCTGACGATGTACTGTCAAAATACAGTCACTTTACTGATGTGCTTTGTGGATTTACACTCGAGAATTTATCACCTGACTAGCTGGCTCTGCATTATTCATGGAGCAGGGAGAGACGCCGCAATCTGAATGCAGACAACGTTGTATTCACACTCAGAGCCATATGACAGCACTGTCTTCACAACGCCCTTGTTAAAACTTCGCTTTGGGTAACAGGAGGCAAAGACAACCCGTAGCCTCATTACAGTCCTTGCTGCATTTGTTGAACACTAACAGTGGGAAAAAAAATGTGAACTGTCATTTTAACGCCCTTTTGCAAGAGTTTCTCATTCATTTACAACAAGTCAAGTCAGCAACATGGAACTTCAGCTCAACAGCCTGTGGGTCAATAAAAACATGTTCCATTACAGTAAATATGTAAACAATAATATCCACAGCTGACTCCATTTTTGTTGAGTCAAAATATTCACAGTCGTTAGTACTATATAGGATACAGTAGGGGAGACCGGGGCTGGTCGTAACATGTTTTGTTAGCGCATCAGTAACTCAGTGATTGTTTATCCTGTATCTCTCAAATTTTGATACATGGTACCCATGTTTACACTCTAAGAAATACATGTGCTAAAGTGTTATAAAGTGTTCTTCAGCTTGTCCACCTAGGAGAACAGTTTTTGTTTCATTTGATAAAGGTTCCATATGGAACCCTTTTAGAGAGTTCTACCTTGAACCAAACATGAATGGTTATATCTACTGTAGAACCATCTGTGAAAAGTTTCACCCAGAACCCCCTATGAGAGGCTCTAAAGGAGAACCTTTCTATGGCGTTATGGTTCTACACAGTATCCTCTCTTCTTTCCACTTTCTAAGGGTGGAAAGACCCCACCAAGGTAGTTCTACACAGAACCCTCACATATTCTAAAGGTTTTACTGAGAACCCACCCAGGGGGTTTTGCCAAGATATTTGTTTTTTGTTTTTTTTAAATATTCCACGGGTTTCATCCTGAATGTACACAGGAGGTTCTACTGAGAACTCTTTTATATTCCAAGTCAAACACACAGAGTTCAGTTGTTACAACCTACCCAACTACTAGGGTGAGATGTGGCTGGGGACAGATGTAACAATTACAGGTCATTTGCTGATTTGAGATCCAAACTATCAAATTTATTTTAAAAAATATTGAAGAATAAAATTAACAATTTAAAAATGAGGGTTCAGTCACTGTCACAGTGGTGGTACATGTCTGTGGCTGCCCCTGGAGTGCAGACTTTGTAGGTCCAGAGCTATCAACGTACACACTTGACCCACACGTCTTTTTGGCTTGAGATCCCAAAGTGATCCATTCACACGATGCAGAAATTCCCACTATTTTAATGAACCGTTGCAACTGTACCGACTCCGAGCAGCCATTACATAGCAAACTGTTTTAGCATGTGGGCTTGTAGGTAGTTTGAATACAACACATCAAAATAAACTAGAGAAACTGCTACTTTAACTCAAACCACTGTATCTACAACACAGCAGCTCTTTTCTGATTGGTCATGTTGACAGTGTTACAACTAACCCGGTGTAACACCACTCCCTGGTCTCCCCTATAGTCTGTGTATTCAGTCAGTCACAGCTGACAGGATAACAGGTGGGGTTAAATGCTGTTTAAGCTCCCCTGGATTGGTTTTCGTGTCAAAAACAAACAAAAAGTGCACATTATCAATGTGTACAAACACCTACAAATAACAATCCTCAAAATGAAAAAGTTCAAAACTGACAATGAGAAAAGGACACGAAGATAAACAAACACTGGTTTAGCATTACAGCAGACGCAGCAGGCCACAGGAAATGTTATTTTGTTTTCATAGAAATACATTTGTAACCTGAGCAGAGGTCTAATCAAGCAGAATAACTGAAAACTGTGTGTGTGTGTGTGTGTGTGTGTGTGTGTAGGGCATTCAAACCAAACAAATCCTCTCCACAGGTGTGGTGACTTGTGTATAGTGAATGATTCTTCTATTTTTTATTTTTTTTTGGAAGTCAGACACTGCTTGGATGTATCAGGTTGTTTGTTCTTGTAGGGAAGTGGTGACTGGCAGAACTGATCACTTAAGGTAACTGGGAGCACCTGAGCCCAGCCACTATAAAAGCTGCCACATCAGACCTCCTTCAAGAGTCTCCTCTGCACATGAAGAGTCTCTCTTGAAAGCGGTCAACACATCCACACACTTCTCACACACTGACTCACTTAGACAACTGGGATCACTGATTTCTACATCTTGTGTATTTTGCATTAGACCTTTTTCACAGCAGCCGTATTGATATAACGTAGCAGGGTAAACACAGGTGTTACCAGTGACGCTAATTAAGGTCAGAGTACATTTAGGCAGTCAAGCCCCTACACACTCCCACTCCGTGATGAGTGTGAGTCTGTTGCCCCGTTTACACGTACACAGTTATTTTTAGAAACGGAGAAATATCCCTTCGTTTGCACCCTTCGTTTACACGCAAACGGAGAATTCGCCTCTGAAAACGATGCTTTTTAAAAACTCCGGCCAGAGTGGAGATCTTGGAAAACTCCGGTTGCACGTTTGCATGTAAACGGAGCAAAATGGAGAAAACGCAGTAGACGTCACAGTATGCGACAGAACTTGCACTCGCGTCAAAAGTGCGACCTATGTTTACATGTTGCTATGGGCATCATGGATTCGCAGCAGACATACACGGGTTCGTGTAAACGCAAAGTTTTCTGTAAACAGATACGTGTGCACGGAATTATTTTTGAAAACGGAGAGGGTGAAATGTCCGTTTCTAAAAATAGCCGTGTACATGTAAACGGGGCATGTGTGAAGTCTGGAGGGTCACTTAAAGAAGAGGGAGGGTACGAATACACCAGCAAGCTTTGGGACTGCTCTCACCTGTCTATGAGGGAAACAGGAGCATTCTTCAAGATGTATATTATAATCAAATTAATATTAAAATGATAATCTTATAAAGATGCATGATTAATTAAGTGAATAAAAACTTGCTCCCATGCTTATTTGGGCACATCTCAGGTTTGTTGAACATTTTTTCGTCATGTCGTTCTGTCATGTGTGCAAGAAAAATGTCTATCAAATGTCTGTTTTGTGTCCTCCAACCCTGGCAGGAAAGAGCTGCTGCACCTGAGCACGTGGTTTGTAAGCCTGCATCTATGGAGACTCTGTATTAGAGGGATTTTTTCCCTCTTGCCCTTAAGGCTAACTGGTTTGAAATAACGCTCAATGTGGCGACCCTCCACACAAACGTGCAGAGAGTGACAGTGGATAGCGGGGAGTGTGTAAGAATCAGATTGGGATTGGTCCTTAGTGTAGCAGAGCCTTTCCAACAGCCAACATTCACAGTAGCAGCACCCTCACTCTGTTCGACCTGAATGAGAAAGAGCCTAAATTAGTATTATTGGTAACACGTGCATTTATTATTTTGTGTCAAAATGGCTGCAGTGAAAAAGGACTAATAAATGAATAAATGTTTTTGAAGTAGTCAAGTCCAGTATATTTTTGTCTTTCTCCCTTTATTTGCCATAATGAGCCTGTCACAACAGAGCCCTCATGCGCCTAAAATGGATCAAAAGCATGTTTATATAATAGGAGCTAATTTATCATCTCATCATACAGTTAAAAAAATTATATGAGCAATCTGCAGTCACTTTAATTCTATAATTATCACGATTATTTTACTTAGATGTAACTTAAAGCCCGTATGTATATAATATTTATGAGCCTTCAACTTCTTTCAGAATATCCTACCGGCATAAATTTGAATAATTAGAAACTTTAGATGTGTATTCCGCTTTTACCGCCCACCCTCATCAGAAAAATGACTGTATGGATCATCTGTTTGAGCGTCGTATCACGACTCATATCTATGTTTATTGTTCAGTAGCGGCAAGGTCTGCGTAAGGAGGAGGTGCATGTTTGTGTCAAACACACCCAGGCTGCTTTTCTCATGCATGTACCAGAAGTCAGCGCTGATTTATTTTAACTGACATACTTAAGTTAACTTCCATAACGTGTTCAAAGTCTGACTGCACCCCAAGTCTGAGCCTAACTCCACCTGCTGCATAATTTTGAAAACTACAGTTAATTGGGTTAGCATGACAGAGCACACTAGCATGAAAAAAATGACTTTACCTCAACTTCTTAATGTCAGACATGGCCTCGTTTGATGGCAGGCAGAGCTTACACAACACTGTAATGTTGCGGCCTTCTTGACCCTGTATGTAGGTAAAATGTTCTTCATATTTCAAACAAAAAACACATTCCTGACAGTGTCTTGGTTGTGCATCTCCTCCAGTGTGGTGAGTGGCAGCTGCACTGTCCACGCACAAAGTGTTGCACTTTTTAAAAAGTCTGTCTGTGGGAAATGTGTGCTTCGTGAATTCTAGACAAATTAAAACAAAGTAATCTATTTTAAAAGACACCATTACCACCAACTTTAAACTGTGACAGAATACAATTACTTATGTTTTGTATTTTTAATACATAACACAGTTAGTTGTATTCTGTTGCTCCTAAACCTTGCTTCCATACATAACCTCGGTGAGTAACATACTTATTTTAAGCCAAACAATTCTCATTTCCTAAACCTTCCTTGACCAACATTAACCCGGTGACATTGAAGGTCCAGCACA
>JAJHUR010104266.1:3450-14008 GCA_027495735.1 Lutjanus campechanus | reverse complement strand
TCCCTTTTTGGTTTTTTTTTTTTTTTTTTTTTTTTTCGGTTTTTTTTTTTTTTTTTTTTTTTTTTTTACATTTCTGTCAGTCATGTCACTCTCCGGCAACAAGCTTCGGGTGGCTGCAAGACTGAGATATGGAACTTGAAAGAAATGGGACTGAACCTAATAGCTGAACCACACACAGCCTATGCGCAGTGGGCTGACACAGTACACCAAGATTCAGACATTCAAAATGAGAGCTGCTATGCTTAAAGGACCGTATAAATAATAATTCAGTGATCAAAAGTCACGGCTCTTGCTGACAGCAGAGCTATACAGCCTGGAAAAACAAATACTGTTTATTGTTGTTCAATTACTATTCATTGAAATATATTTATTGAATTTTGAGTTATTCTCTCACAATAGAGTGTATCACAACCAATATGTAAACATATAAGTCAAATAAGGTAATTCCCACATGTTGCACATAACAATGTTTATTCACTGTAAAATGCTTCATATAAATCTTGCTTATTACTTAAAGGATAACTTCGGTATTTTTCAACCGGGGCCCTATTTCCCCATGTGTATGTGTGTGTATAACTGATAGGTGCATCTCATTTTAAAATTGGTGCGGTACTGAGGGACGCGGATGCAGCCAGCAGCCGCAAAACGAGTTATAACGGTAGATATCGGGGCAAATTCGTCCGTAAAAGTTTGTACATTAAACGTGCTTTTTTTCGCCACAGTCCAGCTCACATCACCAGTGTAATCTCTGTCAACAACATGTAAAGCGTCTCTCTTACCGTTCACTCTGTGACGACATCTCACAGGATCTTTGCTTGTTGAAGAATGTCTTCATTGCAGCCAGTAGGACAGCTGTTTTCTTGAGGTGTGTTTGGTGAAGTGTTTCAGGATTGGATGTCTTCTCTTCTTGGGCTGGCAGTAGTCATCTTGAGAAAAGTGCACGCAGACCCGATGGTCTGCCAGGCGCAGTGTCTGTACGGGAGCGTTACCATCCAGTTGTAGCACAATTAGCCACAACTTCAGCATGTTGCTGTGCGACAAAGTCAGCCTGTAAAAGCTGTACGGGGTGTTGCACGACATCCTGTTCTTGCACTTCCATGAAGCAAAAACACGAACCATTGTTTTCAATAGTTGCAGTAAAACTTTCAGCTGAACTCCGGGACAGCTAACTCCGCTCAGACCGGCTCTCAGCATGACTCCTGTTTTCTTCCGGCAACAAACGAGATCCTGCGAGATTTCGTCACACACAGCAAGCAGTAAGTGAAGCATACTGTTGACAGAGATTACACTGGTGATCTGAGCCGGACTGTGGTGAAAAAAAGCACATTTAATGCACAAACTTTGACGGACCAATTTGCCCCGACATCTACCGTTATAACTCGTTTCGCAGCAGCCGGCTGCATCCGCGTACCTCAATACCGCAGCAATTTTAAAACGAGTTGCAGCTGTCAATCATACACACACATACACATGGGGAAATATGGCCCAGGTTGAAAAATACCGAAGTTATCCTTTAATTACAGTTACATAAAAAAAGATGTAATCAGATTCCAGACACATAAGGTAAAATGGGGATTATTAGGAAGATATAATAAAGATAAAATAAAGACCAATATACTACCATGCACAGTGCGCACACATTACAACACTTCTTGAGTCTCATAACTCTGGTCTTGAGTGAAACCAGCTGATCTCACAGTCAATATTATCATGACCTCTAGTGAAAAAAATGCTTCACTGGGTGGAAATGTTTCAACATTACTGTCTTCAAATCAGAAAAGAGGAGCAACATCACAGCACAGTGACAGTTCTGCTTTCAGCTGTGAAAATTCTGTCATCATCCAAGGTCTTGACTTCTAGTTTAAAGAAACATTTAGAGCAACCACTAATGTTAGCTACACAGATATGGTTGCCACCTGTCCTGTATGATACAAGATTCTCCTGTATTGAAAAATAAAACGCAGTGTCCCTTACTGAATCAGTACAGAATGCAATATGTCCTTTATTTTCATGCACACCCTACTCTGATGCATAACACCATATTTTAACATACTTGGAATCACATGAGAAATAATGAAACCAAAATAATTTTGTTACACTGTCGGTGGGAGTGAGTACACAGTAAGGTAAACTGTGCAGTATCTTCTGTTGCCTATGGTGGACCGTCTAACCTGGATCAAGTACAACAGCAGAGGCCCAGAGTTATTTTGACAGATCAAACATTTTGCCCAGTGTCTGTGATCTGATGTTGGAATTCTTAATATAACTGATGCAACTGTGCTTTATATTGACTCTTTATTTCCTTTACACTCATGTTAAGACTAGCTGAGGACTTTGGAATTCATGACTAAAAAACTCAAACTGGTGCATAAAAATTCACCAGAATGCGGGAAATAAAATGTCGGACAGTCAAAATCTCATGGGGGAGGACCCCAAGACCCCGTGTTTGATTTGTGTCCCTGTGTCTGGTGTCACTGGTGAGGTGTCCCTTATATTTCAACACTGAAGGTGGCAACCCTATACACAGACCAGCTCCCAACGTTAGCTGGAGACCAACCGCTAAAGTAAGCATTAACATTAGTATCATGAAGTGTGAATGCGTAGTACATTAAATAGTGCATAATTATTGCTGCTAATCTAAATGTGTATTCATTCATAACGAATGAGAGAACAGCTATTAAACTGTTGGTAAATGTACAACAACAAAAAAACATTATATTAGGCTAAACGATTTCACCATATTTAGTATTGAGGTAATCCAAAAGTACCAGAAAGTAATTAAGTTACTTTACTTTCCTACTGTATCACTTGGATCACAATTTTTAATAGGCAATTAGTAACTGTCTCAAAATACATTTTTAAAGTAACTGTCCCACACCTGCAGTAATTAAAACAGCATTGCAAAAACAAAATACAAAAAAGTCCACACAAGAACATTCTGCTGTGTGTTCACCCACATACATATGTGAGCAGAAACACACTCCTGCAACAGACAATTTTGTTTCACCACTTAATTGCCTTACTTAGCCTCACTGCTTTTGTAATGGGTAATTGGTTGTCATGACAAACACTCTGTCTATTCATAGCCCCGAGGCTTGTGCAAAAACCCCTCTGCAAAAACATTTGAAGACAGGACGTAGAAGATTTCAGATGGAGGCTTTCCATGACTCCGTCAGCCAGGACTAAAGGGAATGATAGCCTGTTGTTTCTCTTCTCCCCAAATAATCTGTCAGGCTGATGCAGGGAGACTCCTCAGCACACAATGAACCCCACCTTTTGGTTACATGACAGAGAACAGTCATTCAGTATGGCTAAGAGCCCTTCAGCATATTTTCATATTGAGAGAGGACTACAGTATTATGTCTCTGCTGAGAGAGGATAAACAGCTTTTCTGGAATTTATATACTGAAGGAAAATAAAGAAAAAGAAATACAGAGAAACATCTTCATCATGCTGATATAATGCAAACACAATGAAAAGCCTCTACTGGGATTTCAAGTGTTTTTTCTTTGTGAGGCGTAGACAGTGTCATGGCATGTCAGCATCAAACAAAGCAGACATCGCTCTCCGAGACCTCCGGCCATGTGTTATCTAAACACATGCATTATTTATGTAACAAGGAAGTGAATAGACAAGACAGTGAAGGATCTGTAGCATCTAAGTCATGATCATGTAACAAAATGTTGAATCAATCATAAAGACGGGATGATCTACAGGTTTTCAGTCTTGTGGAAATATGGCAGATTAATGTCTTCTTTTTTAATCAAGAAGCAGAAGTGTAAAAAATATTCTCACTTTTCTCTGCTCTGACTGTTTGTTAGCTTGTCATACCTGGCAAACATTTTTTAGTTTTTGTGATGAACATGTTATCAAACAATTGCCTGCCTACATTTACAGGCATCTATCCATTAACTATAGGTCGCTTGTCCTTGAGCCAGTCCTAGCTAACACTGAGCTAGAGGCAGTGTATAACGTGGACAGGTCACCAGTCAAACAGAGGGCTGAGGCATAGACACATACAACCATTCACACTCACATTTACACCTACGGGCAATTTACAGTTGCTCATTAGCCTACACGTCTTTGGGGAGTGCGTGAGACAACTGGAGTGCGTGGAAGAAACCCACACAGGCACAGGTGTAGTGCTGCCAGAGAACACCAGAACGACGCTCCACCACTTTTTTTCTCTAAGTGTGGACACTAAATATTCACAATATCTCATATACATTTTTTAAGCGCTTTTAAGCGGCAAGAGAGCCAATAAAGGATAGATGGAGTGGTCAAAGTTTTCGTATTGTTATTTAAGGTCTGTTCAAGATTCAAAGTTAACTTTGTCTCTGGGGTTATCACCCACACTCCAGCTATAAAATACAACATTTCATACAAAAGACATTCATGCAAAGGTTCTATAAAAAAAAACATCAGACAGACTTAAAAGAGCAAACATATCAGCAATAGTAATACAAACACAAGAGGACCCTGTTTCCTGAGGATTATACATCACAACAGGCCTACTGCAAACTCCAACTAACAGGAGGCACAATACTTGTCAAAACCACTCCAAAATAAATATGTCAGACTACAGTTCTAAATTAAATATTGCCGTGCGGTAGAGATGTCATAGTCTGCAGACTAAAGAAAACATCTCTGCATAGATCTCCATGATTGATTCACAATATCAACTCATGCATTGAGTAACATGCAAGAAAAGATTCCACCTTAAAAGTTTCCAGTTGCTGCCACATCTCTTTGAGCTGGATGGTGAATTAAACTATTTTTTTCTTCAGATGCTAACTAATAGAAATGAAAAGGCAGCAAAAAATCCTTTTGGTTTCCTTACTTATGATGCATTTGCAATCACACGTTACAAAGTCAGCCTGTGAAACTTAGCCAGCAGGTGCTGCATCCACAAGGCCTGCAGGAAATGAAAGTTTTGTATAGCCTCGCATATCAGATAAGTTTATGACCTCTGTAGGGCATAACGTTTGAAACAAGCCACAACTTAACTGTGCATATGTCACAGGTGTGCTCTGGTAATAAACAAATAGCCCTGCAAAACAAGCATTTATTCAAAGTCATATTTGATAAGGTCAGTATTCACTCAGGTCTATGCAGAGAAGCACCCTGACACTTTAATGAGTGCTTGAAACAGCACAGGTTTGCATACTTACTGTGATGTACCCATTATGCTTCACTGCATTGACTTGGATGACTGGAATTGCATTACAGTTACAGATAAAACAGACAGCCTGTAGTGAAAAAATGCTTTGACCAGGTGGAAATTCTGCGTTGTGTTGTCTTTAAATCCATCAGTAAATTAATAAATTAGACACAACAAAGGAAGGACTAGCTGGACAAACTATATACCTAACAACAAACATAAAACACCCTAAACCATTTCACCATATTTTAAATTAAGGTTACTTCAATATTGCGATACTTGTATGAGGTTACTGAATACATTTTTTAACAGGTAAACCTGTTAACGCTCCTAACCCTGCTTATTTGTTAGGCACTACATCTACATGCACTTTAATTTAAATCCAGACATTTTAGAAACCATTTCACTAAGAACAAAATGAAATATTTGTTTTCATGAAAAAAGCAAATTAATAGTGGAAGGAGTCTGACAAACAAGATAAACCTTAATTCACAGTTTAGATTATTTCTTTCCACCTGGGCGCAACATTTTATCACTTTGCTGGACCTTTAATTATGTATTTATCGTCTAACACGTCTGAAACTACTTTGTCAATCTTGTCTCAGAATGAGGTCTCTTGATATTTGCATCGGTTGAAAATCACAGTCTAACAGCAGTGCCTAATATCTTTGTGGTATCATTCATTTCCTGTCTTTCTTTCAGCTTTATGACCTTTTGACCTACGAGACCTTCATTAGTCAATTAGAGATGGTTAGCTGCTTTTCATAAAGCATCTCTTGGATCATAATTGAAGGTTCTCTTGCACACTGCTCACCCACACCCATTGTTCCACACATGACACACACACACTCAGAGTAGCCTTTTGCTGAATCTTTTCTGTAACCACGGTGATTGGCAAAACAGAGGGGGAAAAAGGACAGAGGGAAATTGGTTTTCTCAGATGGGGAAGGTGAGGAGAGGGTTGTCTCACAGAAAGGGGTTTATTCAGGTGTGACAACATGGGAATCATCAATACTTCACTCGCCTACGCTTTAAAAAGGCAAACTCTTTCACACAGTTCTCCTCATCTTCACCCTCCACTGAGTCGATCCTCTCACATTAACGCTGTTTATCAGAGGAGTTTATGTGCATTGATTATCTGAAAAGGTGACTGTACTGTGAACAAATGGACTCACTGGGAAGAGTAACTTATTTCATCATTTATCGATCCCCCTCCGCCAAAGTGTAGGTTCAAATGCCTTATTTTCTTCCCTCCAGAATAGAGCAGTAACCCTCAAGTAGCAGATAGGAGTCCTTCGTTGTTTGGAGTGTTGAGCACACAAGAAATGAAATCAATGGTTTCTTTGTGTGGTTACGTGACTGAGAAAATGGGTGGAATTACACTCACTTGTGCAATTATGTGAGTCAGAGATATAACACAGACACACGCATGCAGAGAACAAAAGAGCGAGATAGAAACGAATATTGTTGAAGCTGCACTTTCTTCTTGATTAAATACTTCTATTGTCACTTTATTCTTGTAATATGGCAGCAATACACATGACGTTGCCGGCCGGTGGTGACACAAAACCAGACTGACAGATGCATTTTCAAATGTGGAGGATATTAATCAAGTGAGAAGGACACCGCTGATCCTCGGGCGTCAGCAGTGATTGATTCTTTCTGACTGATTGATTGATTTAGTTCAAACAAGCAGTGAGCTGGCATTTTCTGACACTCTTGAGGAAAATATGTGGCGACAAACCCTATCATTCAAGCACCTTGAAGACACTACTGATTAAGTCAGCCGATACAGACACGCCATTCCTTTCATCATGCATACACACACGAAGCAGAGTCTTCCTTTACCCCAGAGGATAGCAAATGAAGTTTTCTGTCTGTCATTGTCCTGGGTAAATAACTCCTCTCTGGGGGACAAAGCCCCTTGTCGTTTGCCCATGGAAAGAAATGAGCCGTTTCCATCAAAAAACATCCAACCTGAGTCATCCCATGTCTGGCGGCCAATATGTTTGTGCTTCAAATGTTCTTCTAACCTTAATCTTTTTTTCATTTCCACCTCAATTCCGCTCAATTCAAGGTTATGTCTTTTTTTTTTCCTGAGCAGACAAGTTGCTCCTCCAGTACACTCTTAGAAATGAAAGTACCACCAAGAACCCATTTATATCAAGGGTTTTATCTAGAAACAAAAATCACGAAAAAAGATCTCTTAAAGAGTGCTTCTTCCAAAAAGAGTTCTCAAATGAACCAAAATCACATACTTTGCACCACATACATATTTAAAAATACCATATATATTACTCCTACCAAAGTGAAACCTTACACTTGAAGTGTTGACGTTACTCAGAGAGCTGCCTTGGTCTGCTGTGTTGTAGATGTTGACGTCACTACTGCTTTGCATTGTGGCAGACATACTAGAAAATCCTCACAAGCTGTTTTAGCCTACTGAATAGCATGTTAGTATGGAATTTCAGATGCAGCCCCTTACAAAGAACCCTTGACAAGCCCTTTCTTAAAAAAAAAAAAAAAAAGGGGTTTTCAGAATCAAATGATTCTGGGTAGAACCTCGGCCCCTCAGGAGGAGTCCTTTTGGAACTCATATTTCTAAGAGTGTACAGAGTGTTTTGTTGTGTGTATCCAGTAAATCTCACAAAAATGTTTGTGAAATTATCTGTTGCTGATTATATTTTTGTCTCCCCCTTTTTATAATTGCTTCATCTTTGAACAAAAAAAAAATCTGCTACAGTTGTTGGAATCAAGAACCATGGATCTTTCATTTGATTGTTGTGATTAAGAGCTATTAGCCTCTTCGTCAGACTGAATTTGTTTCACAGTATCATAACTGTAAAAAACAAAAAAACAAAAAACACTCTGGTGTAAAATGTCACACCCAGATGTTAAGCAGATCTGATGCCGTTGACTTCTCTCAGCTCTACAGGGCACTGTGCTGCTGACCATGTAGAGGTGTGAGTGTGACAGTGGAGGGAAAAAAAACACACCTCGTGTAGCCTGCGTTTGGCAGCTGCTCCTTTAAGCTCACACACAGGAAACACACAAACATGCACACGCATCAATCTCGTCTGTCACAGTATCCCTGCCTGTCACCATGGTAACACCCTAAAACTATAGATGTCTGGCGGAAGATTGACTTTAGACAAGAGTAACTTGCTGTGATTTGTGTTTTGTGAATTTGCACAGGCCTACACGCACGCACACATGCGGATGCCAGTCAGCTGGAAAGATGCTGAGCTTTTCACCTCTTAGTGACAATTGTTAGTAATAACCAGGGGATACAGGATTGGTTCCTCTGTATATGCTGTGTAATGATGCCAGTTTCATTCTAATATAACCACATATTGAGAGGGATGCTATTTTTCTGAACTGCAATTATTTTCAAAAATGCTTCAGAAAATATTTCCATCTTCTCTTCTCTTGTGAAATAGTCCCCTGCTTTATGTAACGGACCCCTCAGACATGCCTCAGGTATGTTTTTGCTGAGTGACAGTTTGTGGTGGATGTTCCCATATGAAACAGGTTTGTATTGATTCGGGCTGTGAAGGGGACAGGAGATTGATCGTAATGTGTGACAGGCCTATTTCCTAAACTTGTAAGCCTGCCTTTCTAAGAATGCCTCAGGTCAGGCAGAAATAAACTAATGAAAATTACCTGTTTGTAGTGGCCTTCTCACAAATCAATGCACGCAGCCGCCATATAAGAGACTTCCTGAGATGTCAGAGACATTAACTGGCAGCTCAGAGGAACATTGACTAAATCACTGAGGCTTTCTTTATCAAAATGAAACATCTTCGCATCAGATAATCCACCGCTGTAAATGGAGAATATTTGATTGAGATGTTTTATTCACCACTGTGTCTGGGTGGGTGCTGTGACGCATAAAGCAGAAATACTGATGATTCAAAACCAATCAAAAAGAGATTCAAATCATCCTTTGGAAAGAGTCTTAACTGTGACAATATGTCAGGCTGTGTTTAATCATGATGGTTCTCTGGAAGCTGTGTCTGTGTGGGTGGATGTGAGACAGACAGACAGACAGACAGACAGACATAGATTTAGACAAGTCAAGATTTAGACGGATGGCACGCACAAGATAATGTAATAACCCTTGATGGAAAATAACTTTCCACGAACTAACTTCATCACAATTAAAAGCAAAGCTACAAAGGTCATATTACGCTAAGTGGCAGTAAGCAGCCTTTGTGAGCTTTTTAGAAGGTCAGGGCACTTTGATATATTTCAAAGCAACATGAGACATCTAACAGAGCTTTTAGTGAATTGACAGGTGCATCAGACTAAAGCTCAGATGCCTTTATATTTATGTTATTTTGTGTTGCCCACACAACAAACCCTCCCAGTCTCTCTGGTAATGAGATCAGTTCAATCAGTTAATTGTTGTCTCACACTGAAAAAAGCGTATTTCAGTCGATGTTATGGTTAATGTTTTAAATAACTCTCATTCAGATATCTGCAGTTTTGTGGATTATTACAACTTGAAATTACACCCTGTTTCCTGTTGTACTTATTTCAGTGAAAGTGCATCATGTAGGTTTCTTTTAGTGTTGTGCGTCTGGTGTCATGACGCCCACGTCTTTTCCAGATTTTCCCCCCTGCAGTTGAGTTGCCATTTCCTCTTAGTGACTCTGAAAGGTTAAGTCTATTACAAGACAAAATTATATTTTGTGATCAAATAGTGTACTATGTTGTATATAAAATGGTCCACCTAAACTGTTTGCATTTGTTTATGTTTTTGTAAACTCACTGAACCAAACCAGCTATCTTTGAGTCAGGCTAACACTAAGGCAGGCTAACATTAGCAGTTATATTTAAAAAATAAAAAATAAAAAAAAAATAAAAACTTAACTAACACACCGAGGTTACAATAAAAGGCTATTCTTCTTGAAACCATACTATGCAGTATTTTACTTTTGGGAAAAGCAACTAATTGAGTTGGAAAATCGGGAACTTGTAAGATGACGTGCTTTAAACAATGACATCATTAAGTACATTTGACTCAAAGATGACTGGTTTGATAACTGAAAAACATGATTGTGTGTCACTAAGTATTTTTTTTAAGTTGTTCCAACAATTCTCATTTTTCAGTGCACATACAGGACTAAATATGTCTCATTACTAAATAAAAACACTCAACAAAAGCGATTCCTGTAAACAGGATTGTTGCAGAGTATTTTCATTTCCAGCCTTATCACCTTTATACGGAGCCCCTAAAGTGTCATGGAGAAAAAAAAAACTATCTCGTGCGCACGTTTTAGTATCTCGTGCGCACGAGATATTAAAACGTGCGCACGAGATACTAAAACGTGCGCACGTTTAAGCTAAATCGTGCGCACGTGATACTAAAACGTGCGCACGAGATACTAATAC
>JAJHUR010104264.1:0-22569 GCA_027495735.1 Lutjanus campechanus | reverse complement strand
CTGAAATTAAAAACATGAGAATTTAAATCAGACCAAAATTTCATAGGTTTTTTTTTCACATCGAAAGAATAAATGGACAGATGTTCTATCAGCATGCCCACAAAATAAACAAGAGTTATCGACAATCACATACAGTATCTGGAGATTATAGAATTTACTGGAGAGTCTTGAGCATATTTTATATTGTGATGTAACAACCTTTCCATCTTTTATAGCTTCGTTGTGACGGGCATGCACGGTGCCACTATTACAGACTTCATATCACTCTCTCTCCATGTGTTTGTGTGTACGTGTGCACAATGAGTCTGTTGTTGATGGAGCAGAAAGGACAGAGAGATCCGTCAGAAAGCCCTCAGGTCAGCTTACCCAGGCGCGGTCACAGCAGAGTCACTAGAGGAGTCGCTAGCCTGGGCTGCCCTCAGGACAGGGACTAACACAAACACACACACACACACACACACACACACAGCCAGTGTGCACCATGTAGTAGAGTCACAGGTCTGGTCAGCAGGTGAGTCAGGCAAAGTATCGACTCTTGTCGTTGGTCATTAGGCTCAGAACTGGTCTTAATGTCTCTCAGCTAAATCCACTTAGCCCACTCTGCTCAGCCTTAAGACCACTGGCTCATCCTGGCAGCCACTTTCTCCTGCTCAGCTCATACAGCCACATTTGTACACACACTCACCAGTATCTATACTGTATATTACAACAGGGCAAATGTATACAAAATTAAATTTAAGATAATCAAACTGGTTTTATACTGTGCGCATTACATCATACAAAAGTCTTAATATATATCAAACTGATTTGGACAACAGAACTTTGTTAAAGGATCTTTTGATAGGATCAGCTGTCACAAAGAGTTGGTTTTTGTATTGTAATGCCTATTTTGAACTTATTAAATGTTGCCTCACACAAATACCCCCAGTATTATAAAATAAAATAATTGAAACCAGTATGGAAACTACCTTTTTTTTTAATGTTATATTTTGTGGTTATAAAATTGACAAAATATAAACATTTTTTGTATTATGTTAAAGTTTGCATGATTGCTAAACATTTTCAAATGTATGCCATTGGCCACACCATATTTTTGGAAGTATTTTTCATGCTATTACTTTGGTTTTCATTCATATCTGTTTGATATGAAAATCTGGAAGCTCTTGAAACTTGCTGGAGATGTCTGATCTCTTACTCCGTCCTATCTTACGTCATGTTTGGTAAACATTTTCAAATGTATGCCATTGGCCACACCTTTTCTGTCCGTATTTTTCATGCTAACTACTTTTTCACATCTTGCCAAGCAAAGTAACCTTCTGTGAAACACTGAAACATACAAAAGGAAAAAAATGGAGCAAAACCAATTTCAGGCAAGACAGTTGAATTAGAGGTTTTGATCACATCTGTCGAGAAATTCAAAAATATTTGTTTTTGGACATTTGCAGCATTAACTTGGGAGATTTTTAAAAAAAAAAAACAGAGAGCGGGCTAAGATAGTAGACAGTCTCCCTCATCCGCCATCCATTGTGTAAAAGCAATGAAAGAGCAGCCATCTGGATTAAACAAGTTAGCTAAATTAGCTACTGTTAGTTAATATTATCATTAGTGACCATTGGCTAAGACTACCATTAGTGTCTGTTAGCTAACAGTACCATTTGCTACTGTTTGGAAACACTATTGTTCACTACTGTTAGCTAGTCACTTAGCTAGGACTGTAGGTAGAAAAGTGAAAGTTAATACTGTTAGAAGAGTTTATTTAAGATTTTGGGAAGTTCTAACCCTGATTACCATGGTTACCAAACAATTAAGATGGGATCTGTAAGTTAGGACATTTCTGTAATATGGCACATGTTTTGTAAAGTTCTCATCCTCGTCTGTTCTCTTTTGTCCCATTACAGCTGCAGGTGCAGCCTTCACCAGAGCCTTTAGTCGAACTTGTTCCCCGTCTGTGTCACCTGGTGAAGGGGGAGCACGGCTATGGCTTCAACCTGCACAGCGATAAGACAAAGCGTGGACAGTTTGTGCGTTCGGTGGACCCTGACTCCGCTGCTGAGAGCGCAGACGTCAGGCCTGGAGACAGACTGGTGGAGGTACACCCAAAGTGCACACACACACACACACACACACACACACATTAGAATAACAGGGGCAGGAGGGGCAAAAGGGTGACCCCTGTCCCTTTTATCACAGTATACTGTATATGCAGATTTGACCTTGCAGAGATGAATAGATCAGAAAAGCAGTACCACCACTCTCCCCATATTAATCAGGTCTGCACACCAGTTTGAGGTGTGATTGGATTAGTGCAGATTAGCTGGACTCAGGCTCAGAGTGGGTGGGAGAGGTGTTGTTTAAAGGGGGAAAAGAAGAAGAGACGTCTGGGGATAATCTTGAATGAAGGTATAGAGGAGGAGGTGGTGTTGTTTGTGTCTTTTTATGTGGACATGTATGCACGTCTTCATGTGTGTCCCGGATGTACAGATACAGTATGTGTGCTTATTTGAGAGAGACTTGGTTTCCATTTATATCTGCATGAATGTATGTATTTAAATATTAATGTGTGGAGAGGAAGAGTGTGGAGGCAGGAAGGGAATTCATGCAAATAAACTCACTTCTACTCAAATCACAGATCTGCAGAAACCCTGAGGGCAACTGAGTAAAACAAATCTGATGATTCATTTTGTAAGTCTGTTCTAAATAGTTCTCGCTTGTGTTTGTGACTGTTTGGGAAAAAAAAAAAGTTTTGCTCGGAAAATTTTTCTGTCACTTTTTTCTTGCCAGGACCATTTTTCTGAGTTACTTTTTGCGTCTGTAAAACAAGATGTAATTGTGAAATGTGATATTTTCTTTAATTTTATTTATTTATTGCCAGGATAATTTTTCTAAGTTACTTTATTCAGCTATGAAAACAGGTGAAAAAAAAGTTTTGTCAGGTGTTGTACTTATTTTGGCCACAAGAGTTCACCCCTGTCCATGTTCTTAATTGGACTTAAAGCTTTTATGTTTTCCTCCAGGCAAGTTTTAATTTCGCCATGCACTCTAAACACATTAAGGTATGTAACATCACTGTCGTGTCTTTCTTTTGGCCAGAAATGTATTTTAATCTGCCGTTAGGGTTAAATAGCCATACATTTGTAGCCAAAACATAGGCATGACAGTAATGTTACATAACTTGATGACACACAATATATCTACAGAGATATTAAAACTGCCTTGAAGAAAATTTGCAAGTCCTTTTTAGTTCATGTGTTAGTGGTGCAGCCTCTTGTGGCCGAAATGAGTATTACAACAACAAACATGTATCAAAATCCTCCTTGAAAAGTCTCATTTCAGCTGTTTTCACACATGAAAACAAAGTAGAAACTTAGAAAGATTGTCCTAATCAAACTTTTTTCACTTGTTTTCAAGTCAAACACAAGAGAGAAAACTATTATATCAGACTTAGAAAATGGATCACCAGATTTATTTTCCTCACATGCCTCTCATAGCTTCCACACAGATGTGTTGGGCCCGTGGGGTCTGTGGGGCAAAACGTTGACTGAATCTTTAGCTTGTGTTATGGTTACTTCTTCATCTTTGCCCTGTCTCTTGTCTTTCTCATTAGGTCTCTCAATTATTGTCTCTGCTTCTTCTTCTTCTTCTTCTTCTTCTTCTTCTTCTTCTTCTTCTTCTTCTTCACTGTTTCTGTTCCCTCTGACATTTCTGTTTGTCCGTCTCAGGTGAATGGAGTGAACGTAGAGGGCCTGAGGCACTCAGAGGTCGTGGCACTCATCAGAGCAGGAGGGGAGGAAGTGCGCCTCCTAGTGATCGACCAAGAGACGGACGAACTCTTTCATAGACTGGGGCTCACACCCACCGCCAGCCATATCAAAGGTCAGAACAAACAAACAAACAAACTGTTTTAAAAGTTTGTATCTTAACATTTAAACTGAATTTGAAAAGACAAGTCGAGGTAATTTTCGGAAAAGATTCAAAACTAATAAACCTTTCTAGACAAATTAACTTAAATAAGTTGTACTTGAAAAAAACATGTTCAATAAGATTAAGAAATTAAGTTGAACCAACAACTCCTCAGTCACACTCACAAACATTACAAACAAATATTATTTAATTTTACATTTTTTTCAGTTTGAAAAGTAAGTTCATCCTCAGTTCTTACATTTTAAATGTAAAGAAGTTGGGACTGAATTCAATACTATTCAATAATTTCATCATGTTTTGCGATTTTTTTCATTATTGTGAAAAGAAACAACCATGACTTATCTTAAAATGTATTAGAGACACACAGCAAGTTTTCATCATATGTTTTGTTCAAACTAAAGAAAGAAGAGTCTCGGGAACATTTTAACTCCCAAAAAATGCATGCTGGGAAGTCAACTAACATGCTTATCATGTTTCTTAAAACTTAATGTATTGAGTTGATTGGATTCTGTACAGTAAATTTATTCAACTCGACATTTAAAGAAAGAAATCCAAAGTTAGAAGAACTTGTGTTTATAAGTTCTGAAGTGGTCTGAAAATAAATTCTAGAAATTTTGAGTTTCCTTAACTTGAAATAAAACTTTTTTAACATTAAGTTAATTAGAAAAGATCAGCTGATTCCACTAACTTCCTTGATTTTTTTTACAGTGGAAAATTCTCTTTGCTGTTCAGACAAAATGTCTCATGTGTTTCTGTTTACTCCCTCACAGAGGTCTATGTGGATGAATCAGCCACAGAAAGCGGGCCACCCACCCCCTCTCCGACCACTGAACTCCCTGCCACAGATCCACCAATCATCAACGTCACGCTGACAGACTCCCCAATATCAAAAACGTCTCCAAAATCCCGGACCAATGGGAGTTCAGCATCGCAGTCCTCAAGAAGTTCCACCACCCAATCAGAGATCAGCAGCTCGGACATGAGTATCCAGGTGAGAGAGGTGGTGTGAGAGAAAAGATGTGAGAAACCAAATGAGAAACCAAGACATCAGTGAGAGCGTGCATAAAACACGTCCATTTGTTTGTATTGCAGGTCCCCGACGAGGACGACAGGCGTGTTTCGGACCCGTTCACGGACGGCGGCCTGCGTCTGAGTCCCACAGCTGCTGAGGCTAAACAAAAGGCGCTCGCCAGCCGCAGCAAGAAGAGAGCACCTCCTATGGACTGGAGCAAGAGACAAGAGATTTTCAGCAACTTTTGACCCCATAATGCAGTGATGGAATGTAACTAAGTACATTTACTCAAGTACTGTACTTAAGTATTTGTACTTGAGTATTTCCATTTTATGCAACTTTATACTTCTACTCCACTACATCTCAGAGGCAAATATTGCACTTTTTACTCCACTGCATTTATCTGACATCTTTAGTTACTAGTTACTTTTCAGATTACAGTTTTTCATACCTTTCCTGTCCAGTGAAAACCACCTATCTCCAAATCTCCCACCTTGTAAGCTAAACAAACTGTTTAGAAACCCTCTCAGCTGGAAAACGACTTGTCACAAAGCTGAAAACGGGGCTGTTTTAACTCATGAAAAGTCGACTTGTTAGAGAAACATTGTTCTCACAGGACAGCGAAACAACAAGTAAATCTTACACAAACCCGATTCCAAAAAGGTTAGGATGTTGTGTCAGACATAAATAAAAACAGAATGCAGTGATTTGCAAAGACTTTTAGACTTATATTCTATTGAATACTGTACAAAGACAAGATATTTAATGTTCAAAATGATAAACTCTATTGTTTTTTTGGTCCATATACACTTTTTCTGAATTTGATGCCTGCAACATGTGCCAAAAAAGTAGCCAAACTTCTTCGCCATGAAGCCACATTGTTGTAACACATGCAGAATGTGTCTTTGCATTGTCTTGGGACGTCTCTGAAAAATACGTCGTCTAGATATTCTATGTTCTATGTTCTCTACTCTATATTCTATGTCTAGATATTTTATGTTATTCGATGTTAGTTTCTGGCCTTGCTCCTTATGTGCGGAGATTTCTCTGGATTCTCTGAATCTTTTATTGACATTATTGTTCGTAGATGGTGAAATCCCTAAATTTCTTCAGTTTTGTCTTGAGAAATGTTCTTAAACTGCTGGACTGCCTATGCAGTGGTGAACCTCACCGCATCCTTGCTTATGAATGACTGAACCTTTTGAGGATGCCCTTTTAATACCCAATCATGATACTGTCACCTGTTAACAATTGACCTGTTTACCTGTTGAATGTTGCAAACAGGTGTTTTTTGAGCATGTTGAGCTTGACGCCACATCCCAATTTCAGAACGAGTCTATATTTACAAAAAAAAGTGATGTTTTTCAGTTTGAACATTAAATATCTTGTCTTTGTACTGTATTCCATTGAACTGCAGTAAAATGAGGCATAGACAAAATTCAGCAGTAAACATCATGTCACTAAAACACTGACAGGTACCATGTTACTGAAGAATGAGGGCTTTATTTTTGATACTATAAGAACATTTTGCTGATAATACTTAAACACATTTACTTAAGTAAGATTGTGAATGCTTTGCAGTGCAATGTGGTATCAGTACTTTTACTTTCCTTGAAGTAAAGAATCTGAATACTTTTTCCACCACTGCCAGAATACAAGGAGCAAGAGAGAGAATGAATCTTGATATTCTTCACTGTTATATAGTACTGTACCTCAATCTTGCAGAGGCACAGTCCAATAAAAGGAAAAACAGGCAGGTAGTAATATTTGTAGAAATGATCTTAAATTCTGTTCTGTGTGAAACTGCATTGTAAGATATATAATAGTGTTCGCTAGATGGTCACTTTACAGTATCTATAAAGATATCTATAAGGATAAAGACATTTACTGTAGATGTGTCAGAAATATTACAGAACACTGGATTAAACAATAGAATTACTGACTGGCAGAACTACTGAGAGAATCATCCATGGAAATGTTGCCTGGTCACTACAGAGTTTGTCTTTATGAAATCACAGTCATTTCAGAGCCACGAGTAGTGACTACGAGTCTATAACAGTCTGCACTCTGTCTGATTTTGGGCTGTATTTGCTGTAGATATGTTTTTCTGTTGTACTTTGGTAGATTTTAATCGTTGACGTAATGGTGTCATGTCTTTTCAAATTACACTGAGCACACTGTGAGTCCTGCAGTAGTTGTCTTGAGACTGGACATTTTAAATGTAAATACAGAAGAAACGGGAGAGGCTAAGTTATGAAATGATGCCGGGTCACCTCAGTGCTTCTCTTCAATGTTAGAGGGGTTTCTGTAAAGGAAAATATCTCAAAGACAGATGGGTCACTAGATAGAAAGACAAAACTGTAGACCCTCTGATGTCTTGTTGTAGCCTTTTGATGAATTTTCTCTCAAATGTGCTTTGTTCAAACTTATCACAATGTGAAATAAACTTTCAGAATGTGTGTAAATATCACAACACATATGGCATAAATGGGTGAGCAATCTTTTGGAAAAACCAGTTTTCCATTAAATGCTCTGTAGTGGCTGTCAAATCCACTGGGCCCCCATGACAGACAACAGTATTCTTGAACATCGAGCTTATTTGTCTGTCTCATATTTCCAGTAATATCCCATGACTGAACCTGAAAGGATCTTCTTTTTTTTGGTATTTTTTTCACAAAAGACACCAGACTGGCAACTCTAACATCCAGCCTTCAGCATGCATGACATGATTTATTTTCAAGAATCCAGAGATTTTACACACATAAACTATAAATCATATAATAGACTCAAAGCATTTTATTTCCATTCCCACCTTCTAATATAAAAGGGAACACGACTGCCAAAAGTAATCCACAGGAAATCAAAAAGGTACCACGTCTTTC
This sequence comes from Lutjanus campechanus, assembly GCA_027495735.1. Classification (NCBI taxonomy): domain Eukaryota; kingdom Metazoa; phylum Chordata; class Actinopteri; order Lutjaniformes; family Lutjanidae; genus Lutjanus; species Lutjanus campechanus. The sequence goes on along the minus strand of JAJHUR010104264.1, from coordinate 14,754 downwards.
TGCCAAATTGCAACCATATCATGCTCTTTATTATATAAACAGAATTTAGAAAGAAAAATCAATCCTTCTTCATCTCATTCCATCCCTCTTTTGTTCCCATCTTCTTTGCACCTGGTCAAAAAAAACTGTCCCAACCTTCCTTTCTGTCAAACTCAGTACTACAACATCACCAAAGAAAATGTACACTGATCCTTCAGATACAAAAAACTAAAAAAAAAACATCAGTTACACAAATTTGAAAAATACAAATACTAAAATTAACAAGCAACCAAAAACATTTTCTCGTGCAAGTTTTGAACTAAGAGACTGGAAAAGGAACTGGACTGGGGATCAGATTGTCTCGTATTTTGAAGCGACTGATTGGTTTGATTATCTCAGTGATTGTCACAGTCTACGTCAAATCCAGTGCCAACTTGTTTGATTCCAAATGTCTATGAGCTGGAAATCACTGGCAGAATATCAGTGACAAAAATATAGATCCCTGTTTTCAGTTTTGCTGGCAAAATCTTATTCGAGGATTAATCTTAAAAGCCCTTTGGTGCCTGTACTTTAACATCGTCGTGATGCACATATTGAATGTTGAAATAGCAGCTTGTGTCTACTTATTGTGTTGTTAAATTTCAGTGGCTCTTTGGCAGTGTCCTAGCTGTTGTCTTTTTGAAGCATACTGTGCTCTCATTGTGAATTGAGGTGGTGTGTTGGTATGTAAAGGGTAATCATATTACTCTGAAACAGGGGTTTTCAAAAGGTTGAGAACGTGGGCCTCCCCTCAGAGAAAGCTTGGAAATAGCCCCCCCACCCCGCAGTTTATTTGCTTAGTTTTACTCAGTTCCTTGATGTCTGTGAAATCATTATTATGTTATTTGATGCTACAGACACTTAACAATTGAGCTAAGACAGCCTAATATTGCTGTTTGAAATAACTTCAGACTAGAGCTGCAACAATTAGTTGATTAATCCAGTGGTTCCCGACCTTTTCTTCCTTGGAGCCCCCCTACCTGTAGGAACTCCCAGAATTATAAGCCTTATTGCCAAAAATTAATATTATTTATTTCCATTCTTAGAACTTTTGCCATTTGTACATTTAACATTTTTTCACACTCATCCTCATCATAAGAGTAACAATGATTCATTATCACTGAGCGTGTGAGGTCACAGAGGTGTGGGCAGACAAATCCTTTGGAACCCCCTGTGATTTTTGCCCCCGGGTTAGGAACCAATGGATGGTTTGTTGCCATCTATTTTTATAATCGTTTCAGTAATTATCTTTTTTTTTTACCTGCCTTCAGCATATTACATCTTTCAATGCTTTTCTTTGTTATTTATGACAGTAAATTAAGAGTCGTTTGGACTGTTGGTTTAACAAAAGAAGCAATTTGAACTCGTCACTTTAGGCCCTGGGAAAACGCGACGAGCATTTTTCACAATTTTTGGACATTTTATAGATTAAACAAATAATCATGAAAATAATCTGCAGATTAATCGATAATTAAAACACTAATTGGTTGCAGCTTGACTTGCGAGTACACCAAATGCATAAAAAAGTTCTGGCCTGTGGCATTTATGAGTTTCTCCAATAACTGTATCTAATTATTCTCTCTTTAAAGCTACTACAAGGAACTTTCATATTGTGTTGATTTTGGAGGCCCCTGTGGACAAAAGCAGTACTGCTTCCATTGTAATAACCACAAATTGTGGTACTTTATAATGCTTTATTGGCATGAATGTTTTCTAACCAATAACCATAACTGAAGAGTTTTTGGCTTTTTATCTAAATGAAAATCTACTCCTTTTTAATTGGACAACATACTACTCACTGTAACTTTGTGTGAGGTTTGTTTCATCTGATATCAAGGAGAATTCGGCCGGGTGACAGACAATAAGAATAAGTACATAGAAACAGCTGGTCTTCTTGCTGATGGTCTCGTTTAATTATGTAGGTCATATAGAGGCATCAGTATTAAACTGAGACTGTTTCATGATTAGTTAAAAACTCCTTGTAGTAGCTTTAACCAAATCACACATATTTGGTCTGTTATACGAGATCGTTTGATAACTAACGTAATATTTCGTCACGTCATTCACCCCTAAACCTGTTGAGACCCACTTCTCACTTTGAAAACCTCTGCACTAATTTATACGTCAACATACAGCACTGCACACACACATTCGCGCGCGCACACACACACACACAGTGTGAAAACACAGACACAGAGCATGCACACAAAGTAGGCTGGGGCAGGCTACAAACCCTTCCAAAAAAGAAAATTACTAATTTGCACCCGTACTGTGCACACATCATACGAACGCCATCTAACTATTCGAATCATGCTCAGAGGCAGAAAGGGTACAGAACTCATGCGCGCCTTATTCATGCAGGATCTCACACACATGCGGGATCTCACACACGTACACACACACCTCAACAATATGGCAAAGTTAGTCATTGTAAAAGTGCGGATTAGTCCCAGTTTCACAAAGTTGTTTTTATTTGCCATTTAGTATTGGGATATTTTTGCCAGTCAAAGACACTTAATTTCACAGTGCAACACAGTATGACAAACACTGACATTAGGGTCAAGACATATCATATGGGTGAGGTTAAAAAAAAAAAAGTCCATACAAAAAAAAGGTAAAATAAAATAAAAAGTGCAAAAACAACTTAACAGTCACTGAAAATAGCATTAATTCAAATATTTTTTGCGTTAATTGTGCGAATTTAAGTCCACTATAGAAACAAAAATTATCAGTAGCAGCAAAAAAAAAAGAAAAAAAAAAAAGAATATGGACCATTTTTAAAACATTATAAAGATCACAATGACATTGCCAATCACTGTTTTTACTTAAGATATCAATATGGCATCAAATGGATATCAGTACGAATGTAGACAGAAACACATACACACTCACTCTTGCATACACACACACGCACACACACACACACACACACAAACGCACACAAACACTTGGTCACAGTTAACAGGTGCCAAGGACATTGCGGTGGGAGTCAAGTTTTTAGCTCGGTACCATATCAAAAACAATACATATTTCACACACTGTTAACACAGAATGCCGAAGTAAGGATTTACAAACTGCACATGCACACACTCTCATACACACACACACACACACACACACACACACACACACACATATATGAACGCACAAATCTCCAAGAGACAACTAAGGATGTGATTCAGTTCTACGATTTCCTCCCCCTCTGGTGAGAAAACAAATGTGTTAGCCCTAATCCTCCCTTCCTACAGGAATGGTTTTTGTGAAGCCACGAGGAAAGACACTTGCTCATGTTTATTTCTTTTTCTTTTTTTTTTCATCCGTCTCTCTTTTGATCAGGTAGAAAACGTGACAGGAATACGTCTGATAGATGGATAGCTCTGTGAAGCAGCACTCTGGTCAAAAATGAAGGTAGGAAACATAGATGCGGATAGCGGAGACTTATCTTACAGTTAAGTAGAATTCAGTGACTACAGATGAAGTAATTCATATTGAATCCTATTCCCCGGAAAAAAAGAAATATTATCACCCAGAAAAAATGAACAGAGTATAGACACCTGCCTGTCTGTCCCTAACTACATGAAGTAGGTCTCGAAAAGTCTAAATAATAGTGCCACCCACAGTCAGTTTCATGTACTGCATGTACAGCATGTGCAAGTGTGTGTTGTGAGAGTCTGTGTACGTTGGTCTGTCTTTGTCGGTCAAGCTATTGGTTACTCTTAAGTTTAAGAATCCCGTTAAAATCTCAACTGTCCCTGTCCTCCCAGCCAAGCAACAGACCTTTCTGTTCCTCCCTGCTTTGTTACTGATTTCCCTCTCTGAACTTTCTCTGTGCTGGTCTCTTTCCCTGCATCCCTCTTTTCTTCCCCCCTACTCGTCTATCCCTCCGTCTCTCCTCCATGTCCATCTCTCTGTCCCTCTCTTATCTGTCCCTACCAGTTAGTTTTTCTGTGTCGGGTCCCTGCCTAGTTAATCTAGAGGTGTCCCTCTGTCCCTCCCTCCCACCCGCCCACCCTCCCTCTATGGACAAACACATAGGGCGTGGGGGCCGTCCGTCAGGGGGAGCGGCCAATAGCGTCCCTCTCCCTCCCCCCAGATCTGGGCAGTGCAATACACAGATGGATGATTTCCCATTCACCCTCCTCCTGCTGGCTCACCTGGGAGGACGGACAGACAGAGAGCGGACACAGAGACGTTAACGTCAGTGTGGACATTCACATCCCTCTGGTGCAAGTTTAGATAATGATGCGTGTGGGATTTTACCTCTTGGGTGGGTGTAGAGAATCTAAACGCCGTAGCAGGCTGCCAGTCTCTCCTTCAGCAGTGGGGGGAACTGCTCTGAGAACTGCTGCCAGTTCTCCTCCCCGACCTGCTCCTTAAAACCGTGCAGGATCTGCAGGAAGGGGCAGAAGACACAACCTCAAGTCACCTTAAAGTCTGTATAAAACAATAACATATGTGTTCTGAGTCTGCCACACCACAGAAAGATGTAGGGGACACGAAAAGTCCTCCATCACCCTGCTGAGGTTTATTTCACAAGAATGACCTGCTCACTGTACATTATCCCAATCAAGTTAATAATTTGACACAACATACTGATTTAAAAATGGCTGCAATCCAGAACTAACAGGATTACAGTTTCAAGCGCTTCATCCGAAACTGAAGCACTTTTCAATCCTTGAAAACACTTCATGAAAAGTGTCTTCAAAGATTTCCAGCTGTGGCACTCTGCGCACGATTAAAGCTGCTAACTAATAATAGTCCTTCAGAATCAAACTTTCCCATTAATCAACACTCTCTGAACAACAGTTAGGAAGTAACTACCAAATTATTTTCCTCATTTGTGGTGTGATAAACAGTAAATTCATCAAATTCAGCTGGGGTGACCCGTGTGACCGTGGTTGCCATGGGAATGCAGCCATCATGGCTTCTGTCATACGGAAGAGGGCAAAAGCAGGTTGGAAAAATGACAGATGCACCAAGGCTGCAGCCCTGTGTTGCTGTTGCCAGAGGTCTAGTTTCTTGACCTCTGGCATGTTTTGTGCACCATCTTTAAAGAGGCATTAAGATACTTTTAGTCACTTAAAAAGCAACACTGACATTGTATCTCTCTTTGTTATGCTGGTCCTCTCACATTACATGTAATCCTCTGCCCATTATTAATAACATATATTGATTAGTTTATTTTAAGTATGATAACAATCATCAATCAATCAAATGGTTAAGAATATGATCGATCAAGTAAACCTGTGAGATCTTGCGAGAGCGAACATTCAGACTGAAACCATGAAAAATCTCGTTAGAGTCTCGTAAATTCTGGTTCCCTTCTAGACACATCCAGCAGACACAGACAGTGACGGACATGACGTGCCACTACAGCGATGGTAGCGCCGCTAGATGGCAGAACACAGAAAGCGGTCGCCAGATTCCTCTCTGACAGACGTAATTTTCATGGGCGTGCTCCACATGTTAACTGATATTCAGGAATATGTGTTTCGTATGTAAGCCTTTGTGTCTTTTTATGTTTCACATGCTGCATAACAATGTCAGAGAATATGCAATAAGTTGCCATGGAGATAAAGCTTTGATTGAGGGAGAAAAATCATTTGTAATTGTTTGCAGCCCTAGTTTGCTGCAGTCATTAAACTTTAACTGTAAGCGATTAAAGCTGCACTACATGACATGAAGATCTGTGGCCAAGAAGTGCTATTCCAACATAAAGTCCTGGTTAGTTTTCTGGGTGCCTGAACTTCCATGTTCACCTCACTTGACAGGAGCAGGGTACATACACGATGCACACAGAGTGGGAGATGGGGGTCAGTAGGAGCCCAACCTGCTAATTTTTTGCTCTGGGCCACCAGCCATGGACTATATGTCTGTTTAAAGCCTGAAACAGAATTAATTTCATTTGTATGATAATTATTTTCCAAATGTGCCCACTGTTTAACTGCCACACACTGGCAGCAATTTGTGGCCAGAAAATGTGTTGTTTAAAAATACTGATGGTGTCAAGAAGCAGCCAAACAGAATGAGCCGCTCCATCCAAACCAGACCAGTCCTCATCACAGAGCAGGAAGAGAAGATTAAGTGTACGTTTTCCTTACTTTAGGAGAATAAGGTGCTGTAAACTACGTGAAACTCCCTAAACAGAAATAGAGTAATGATAGTGAATCTTAACTGGCTCGATCGCCTGCTTAATTTGAGCTATAATGGATTCATTCTGCACACACTGGTTAAAAGTCTCAACAGGAATATTATAGAAGCATTACAGAAATTCTCCATTAGTATAGACAGATGCATTGGTGAATTTTGACACTGAATTTGCATGCAGAATGTTTTGGCCTTCCTGCAGTAAACTCCTGAGGGGGAGTGTGTTCACTTAATGTCTCTGCAGAACAACAGCGGTGTCTGTGCTGCCGAGCTTCATAGCAGTAAACTGAGATGAGCTCACTCCGCTTCAGCCGAGGTCTCTAAACCTCACAGTGAGACTCACACAGCAGGGGGAGAGAAGAATGAAGAGTGTAATGATTTCTTGATGAATTAAAATCACTTTGTTTCTACCCCTGACCAGGACACTACCGTCGCCCAGTGAGCCGCTCACCTTGTAGAACATGTCTCTCAAATCGTCTTTAGGATTCACCCAGGAGGCCACTGCATCACAGAAGAAGATGAAGTCCTGAGCAAACACAGAGGAAGAGATGAAAAGGTTTGAAAAGTGCATAAAGTCTTTAAAAAATCTGTGAGTTTTACTGCCAAATACATGGACTGTCAAAGCAAAAAAATTTAAAAAGGGAAAATTCACCACTTTTCATGTGGATGTCCACTCATTGCTGGTGGTGAATGGAGCCAACTGAAGCACTAAATTATGCATGCAATAATTTATTATTATTTTATTATTTGATGAAAGGTTGAATGAAGACTTATCAATAGAGGGACAACAGCACAGAAACTAAACAATGAACAACTGTGGACAGGGTCAGCAACACAAGGTTTTTTAAGACGGTCCGCTTTAAAATAAATATAAAGAAATAATAAATACATAAATCCAATCCAATCCAACACCATGGCCGAAAGTCATTTTACCTGGCAACAACCACCAACATCAATGTAACATTTCTCTGTCAATATAGCACATACTAAGGAATTTATTGCTTCAACTGACATTTACCATCAGCACAGATTAATGCCTGCAGTGTACAGTGTCTCACCTGCACAACACCTCCTGGGTTCACACCGATCATCATACAAATCCCGCGGAAGGCCGAGTCTTTCTCCTCGTTGTCTCTGATGTTCCGCAGAGACGTACACCTGCAGCACAAAAGAAAATATTCAAAATCTACAAAATGAAAACAAGGGAGCTTAAACCAATCAAAAAAAAAAAAAGTAAAATAAATGTTAACAGCCAAACTGTCGTCATCATCATACTATGTGGGAGGACATCTGTCTTCATTTCTAAGCTTGAGAAAAATCAGACTTCAATGCTTCATTCTTACTGATTGCTCCTTTTAATCATTTCAAGAATTTATTTGAAGAATGTCAATCCTGCAGCCCTCGCAATACATCGATTGTGCTCTGCAGCAATGTGGTCATACAAAAACGCAAGGAGGAAAGGAAATGGATGCTTATTGCCTGAGAAATGCCACAAATGCGTCTTGCAAGTCTGGATCAGCCAACATAATTATGTGAAGAACGTACAGAGAGAGGAGAAGAAAAAGAGAATGGAAACCATGTGTCTGCCGAGCGTGTGATATATGAAAACTGACAGTGCTGACTCTGTGTGTGTGTGTGTGTGTGTGTGTGTGTGTGTGTGTGTGTGTGTGTGTGTGTGTGCAGATGTTGTTAATTAAATTACACCACAAAGATGTCACAGCATGGGGGAATAAAAGGCACGGAAAGAGATTAAACAGTCGCTCACCAAGGTCGGATAAACTGCGGCAGCATGGCGGCGACCTCCTGAGGACACACATAGCCCAGTCGGCCGATGGTGATTGCTGTAGAAGGATGGAATAAGGGTTGCTGTTAGAATAGCGTGTGTGCAGTATCATGACGCTAACGGCACTGGTTCACTTCTCTGAACCAGTAAATGCCTTTTTGACAGTAATTCAACTGTTAGTCCTGACACAGAACTATCTTTCCAAAAACAAGCATGAAAAAGGATGTGTGTGTTGATTATACCAGTGTTCTCCAGCAGGGTCTTGGGCGTGTTGGGTCGGTTAATAATCTCAACCAGCTGGTTCAGAACCATAGCGATGTACGGCTGCATCTCCACTCCTGACAAATTAAAGATGGTGGTGAGACATGCTCAATCTCATATTCGAGCAGACAAGAACTGAAAAGCATCACACATGACACTCATTCTTGAGAACTGGGACATATAACCATATTTTGAGGGGGGGGGGGGTGGTCTGATTTTGACTCTTCAATTATGCTGGAAAATATGTTTTAAAAGATCAAACCTTTTGGCAATTTAAACCTTGTAACAGGGCAACCCCCTCGTGATTTAATTTTTTATTAAATGTAGACGTCTTACAGAGTTGACGAAATGTTGTTGTTTTTTTGTAGTGAGAAGCTATTTTATTTTTTAAAGTTGCAGAGTTATCTTAATGCTAATCAAAATGCACATTTTAAACCATAATTATTATTCAGCTTTGATTTAGAGGGGTAATGGTGTTGACATGTCATGGCTGAGACTCATCTGATAGCAATATTATTTAATGAATTCAGCAAAAAATTACCAGTGCTTGAGCAGTATTCCCAACTTTTTTAAGCCAGGAAGTGAGACAGGGGTCCTTAGGGTTATGGTTGATGGAAATCTGGGACACAACTTTAAAGGGCCAATATTTTCATTAAAAAATCAATTTTAAAACAAAGATGATTTCACACATATGTTATCAGTAGGTATTATTAGTTTTAGACTTTGAAGGCTTTTAACACTTTTTTCAATTTTTTTGAAGTTGTGAATTCATTTCTGGGACAAGTGTGCTTTCCAGCACAGGGTGAACATTTCATTAATGCCATATATTTAACATCTATAAATCCTTAAAGATACATTTTCACAAAAAATTGGAATTTGAGTGTCTGTGTTAATAATTTTTATGTTTTTTTTTTGTTGTTGGTTTTTTTTGGTAGGACATAGGATTTGCTGCAGCTCACCCATCTGCATACAGATCTCTCCTATGGCCCAGGTAGCATTGTTGCAGACAGAGATGAACTCTGGGTTCAGATTTGTCCCGAGGATTGGCATGAATTCAGCTGCAAGACACACACAAGAAAAAAATGGCAAACTCAAAATAGACACAAAAAGAGGACGATGGGAACATTATGTGTGTCAACCTGAAAGAGACAATTAGATAATTACCAATACACGGCTTGACATGAGGGAAGCAGGCCTTGGTCAAGTCACCCAGTAGAGCAAATGAACTCTGTCTTACTTCGGGCATCGTATCCTGGGACAAAAGAGACAGAGAGACAAAGAGAAACGTGAACACACTAGTCACTGCGGTTAATCCATGGATAGGGCAGGCCAGGTCATAAATTAACATCCTGATTAATAGTGAATGGGTGGCAAGTGGGACACAGGGTATGTCTTCTCGATAAGAGAGACACTGTGTGCACATTTACGCACGGAAGCAGCACAACTTTAGCAGTCCTTCGAGTGGGCAAAGTTCAGATGATTGGAGCACCTGACGTTTTTGAAGAGGCGCACTGAATGCCTCAAAGTGAAAAATTTTAACTCAAAGCATAAAAGCATGCATTGTCATTTGTTTTTTCCCCCCACTGTCAACAAAACAATGGGTGATGTTACCAATGGTTCACATTTCCAGCACGGAATGGCAGACACCACCACTAAGGATACTTCTATATAGCAGAGGTATAACAGAATGTAAGTACAGTGACACACACAGAGGCTCTCCTCACCTGCATGCACTGGAAAAGCAGAGTCATGATATTACTGCGGGCCACGAGCGTGTCCACGTGGCCCCCCAGTCCCTCAGCTAAGCCACTTAGAAGATCCAGAGCCACGATCATGAAGTCTTTGTCGGGGGCTTCATACTGGTCTGGCTGCTGGCTGTACATCTGAGATTAACACACAGAAAAGAGAAGAAAAAAAATCAACGATCAAGATGACATAAAACATTTACGTAAAGCTGCAAAAATATAAATTGCCTCTGCAAAGTGAGTGTGAGTGTGTGGCTCACCATGGCCTGAGCAAGCGTCTTCTGGACCAGGGTGACACACCGCTGGTAGACAGGCTCACAGTAAGGGAGGAAGCCGCTCTGCAGTGCCGTGGCAACAGAGGAGAGACACTCGAGTAGAGGGAAGAGGTCTTTGTCTTCATCCTTCAGCTCGTTCCACTTGGCTATCAGCGGAGGCATCAGCTTCTGTATGTACTCCTAAAAAACATGTGTGTTGGCCTGTGATTCATTTGTTCCTTTTCAATACATTAAACACCAAACAAGGCTGTCTGAAGGTGTGCATTTTGTGCTCACAGGCTGGTTGAGATGGTGTCCCACAGAGTCCGCCAGTGTTCCTATTGCGTCGTAGAGGATGAGCAGGTTCTTGTGCTGATACTTCCCAAAAGCAAAAACCAGGGTGTCCAAGATGAAACTCAGGTAAGGCACCAGCTCCGTACACGCCTCCTCCTCCAGGGTGGCAAATGCACTGTAGGAAAGACCAGATGGATTAGAGCATATGCATTTAGGAAACTCTTTTCTGTCATTGACTATACTGACAACCCCTGACCAAGTTACATATTTTATGGATATTTGATGTTATATTCAACGCATAATCAGTAACAGTGCAAAACAACTAATAAACTCTGCAATTAACTCAAATCGCACTTGATTGAATTTTGAGTCTTTCCTGTCAATAATGCATCAGAGATGAGTTTTCCACGTTTTTTTTTTTGGAACTTTTAGAGGGTGTCGGCTTGGTCTCGAAAAATTCTAAATTTTAGGCCTTAAAATGTCTTAAATTGTTGAATAAGATTTCAACAGGTTTTATAAACTGATTGTATTAATGAGGTTTATTTTTATAAAGATGCATTTTTCAGTCATGCTGCAAAATCTTATCCTTTGCGCTTTTTGGATGTGAAATTGGTCTTAAATTGCATTTACAATGGTCTTTAAACATTTTTCACACAGATCTCTATATTATGTTTTTTTTCATTTCTAACAATCATACATACTTAATAAGCTTCTTTTTTGACAAAATTTGTTTTTCAGATCTTCACCTTGCCCTTGTCCAGTGAGATTTTTAGAAAGTTTATATCTTAAATAAAAATATAAACTTTAAAAAAAATGTATTTAAGTTTCTTTGCAGACATGAATGAAATGCTGAAATATAAACCTACTGTATATTAAAATCGAGAAGCCCTCATGAACCCCCATGAAGATTTGGTGACCCCTAAAGTGTAAAGTGAAAAAACACATGTGACACAAACGTATGGAAAAACTAATAGCAGTACCTGCAGGCTGCTTCCTGTACCCTCTTATTGCCATCCAGGATGCGTTTGAGCAGCTCGGTCATGAGGGGTTTGAGGTGAGCGTCAGGGGGCTGGCTCACCACCCAGTGGGCATAGCGACTGAGGGTCCAGCAGGCAATGGAGCGGACCAGGGCCTTCTTGTCGCACAAACACTGGATGAGGTGGGGGATGAGCTCAGGCAGGTAAGGTACCATGCCTTGCATGCAGCCTGGAAGGACAGAACGGTTTCATACATCTACAACAGTCTCCATGGAAACTAGAATTTTACCACTGTAAAATTTCTTTCAATGCAGAAAAGGCCTTCAGGTTTATCCTTAACTAAGGAAACCTTCCAGGGAATTCTATGCAACACCCCTAAGTAAGTGCCCCAGCTTAGGAGAAATTAAGCCGCAAGTGTCATACTTAAGGAGGAGTCTGTGTAGGGATGGGAATTGATAAGATTTTTTCGATCCCGATTCCATTTTCGATTCTGCTTAACGATTCGGTTCTTTATCGATTCTCTTATCGATTCTCATTTGGAAAAAAGGAGAACAAACAGGTCAGATAATTTTTTTTGGATCATCAAAAAAGAAAAAAGTGGTGGGATTAGAGTTAAATTATTTTAAAAATGCACTTTGCTTTGATCTCTGCCTGTCTGTAATTATCACCATATGTAATGTAATAATAATGACAATAGTAATGATAATGGTAATAATATTAAAAACTTCAAACTTATACAGTACTGTTCTATGTATATACTAAACATACATTAGATCATTATACACTGCACAGGATAATACACAACTACGCTGGCTCAATGTCCCGCCTACAGCACATCTGATTGGTTAGAAGTTATGGGTAATCAATCAGCACACAGACGCACTGTGTCACAGACAGGGTGAGACACAGAGCTGCACCGGAGCTGAGAGGGTCTGTGTAGAAGTTAAGACAGCTGATATCACCAAAGTTTCAATAACTATCACAGTCTTATGATCTGTTTCTTTGACGACAGCATTGTTACATCAATGAAAAAAGTCATGGTCTGGATTTCACTCAAGACGACGTGACGGACGTGAAATCAGTCACTGTTCACAGAGATGCGCTGCACACACAGCAGCATCTGCCCTGTCTCTTCACTGCAACTCTGCATTGAGATTTCGGGTAATATAACAAAAGTAACAGTGACAGTAAAACTATGATGCTCACACGTTGGATGCGTGCCGTGATCCGCGGAGAGCGATCCGAACGGTGACGTCATTTGCGCCCGCTGGAATCGATAAGGGAATCGTTAACAAAATTGGCAAACAATGCCATGGAATTGAAACACGGGGAACCGGTTCTCAACAAGAACCGGTTTTCGATTCCCATCCCTAAGTCTGTGTAAAGCAACAATCATTGTTCTGAGTTTGTCACGCCACAAAACTATGTGTTTTTAACCACCCAGCCAAATAATTTGAAAAAAACAAATACATATATAGAATGTATATAGAAATTAGGTTTCAAAATCATGAAAAAATTAGCAGTTTTCTCTGAAACACTGGGGTCATGCTGGTGGTTTTCAGTAATTAGAAGAAAACATCTGAACTTTACACAGACTTCAAAGTGTTTTGTGCCATTGGCCCATGTTCTTTATCTCTAAAAAATATCAAGGATTATGGATCACCTTACTACCCAAGAAATAATCTTTGCCACTGTTTAGATGTCTCCCCATAGTTACAGTCAGTGAAAGATCAAAACTTGATCCAAACAATACAAAAGTACACCTATATGACTTAAGTATGTTATATTTCAGCAAGTCTGTGCTGTGTCTCACCCTCAGCAATAGCCCCCAGCACTAAGATGCCAGACTCCTTGATCACCCAGTCAGGGTGGAAAAGCAGGCCTTTGAGCAGGGGCAGGAGATGGGGAAGCAACTCTTCACGAAACACATTGGCAAGAACGTCCAGCGCCGCGGCCGAACACTTCCCTGGAGGGGGAAAACAACCATCAGCATTCGATAACTTTAAAAGTGTAATTACGCTCTGCTTATATAACCTTCAAACATCGAGCCTTCTCTCAAACTTCTTAAAAGTCTAGGAAAAAGAACTGCCTGTCTGTGTGTAACTTACGTAGGTTCCAGTCAGACAGTGTGTCATCATCGTCGTCCTCGTCTTCATCGATGTCCTCCCCCTCCTCACCCTCCCCTCCTTCGTGCTGCAGAGTGACGGTGCGGGACTTGTGGAAGCGGGGCTTGATGTCCTGCTCGCTGTCTGGAATTGCTTCATCCTCTTCAACGTCGCCCTGAAGGACAACAGAGAGAAAGGTAAACGAAGTCACTGGTAAGAAGAGACAAAAGGGACAGGCAGGGTGTCTCTGTGAGGAATATCTGATTAATCCAGGGGGGCAGCAGCTCACCTTTAGAAGAATAATGTCAATTTCAGAGTATTTCATCCCATTCACCAGGATAGGAATCAGTCTGAAAAAAAGACAGACAACCACATTAATACTCAGATGATGACACACTTATTGTCAGCAAGATAATTCACACATTTTATTTTGATCCCCCCTTTAATTTATTAGTTCTGGTAGTAAATTGTATTGCAGAAAGAAAGTAGGTCCTACATGAAACTGCCCACAACAAGGTCAACAAGATCCAGCATGCAGATTATTTTGAGTAACCAGGTCGTAATTTCTGGAAAGAGCCTGGTTTTGAATTTTTCAAATGTATTTGTTTGGTGCTTTGAGCACCACAATACACACCAAAAAATCTAGATGGATAAATAGCACTACAGGCCAGGGGGGAAACTTTTTGGGTGAACTGTCCCTTTAAGTCTGTAGAGTATGATGTGATAAACAATGTTTAATTTATGATTTTAAAAATGTTTTAGAAAATATTGCTCCTGCGATGTGAAAATTGCAGCAGGACATATTTTGATTTTAATTAAATTCTGAGTAATTGTTCAGCCCTGGTGTCTACATGTATACAGTACAGTATAGTAACCCAAAGTCCATGAGGGGTGACCTTCCTGTGGTGGGCCTCAGAAACCACAGAGCTGGCTGAGATGAGAGTCATTACCACAGGTGGCATTGTACCGCTGTATGGCTGTTGAAGAATGAGACGGTTACTAAAAGGTTACTTACTGGACCAAGTGGCCAGACAGGGCCTCTTTACAGATGGGCTGTTCAGCCAGAGTCAGCCAGAACTCACAGGCCTCGAGAGCCACGTTCTCATCTGGGTCCTGGGTACGCTGCAGCATGTACTGGTGACAAGACAAGAAGAGGAGATGAGGATGAGG
>JAJHUR010104263.1:0-14751 GCA_027495735.1 Lutjanus campechanus | reverse complement strand
CAGTGTGATGATAAGTGAAGATCTTCAGTTCACCAAACAATCCTGGAGTTTTAGGAGAAACAGGGTAACAGCCTCATCCAGTACAATGGTAGTGATCGGTGACCACGGATAAAACGTTGAAAAACAGCACACAAAACAAACACAAAATGTCTCCATCCTGCTTGTGTGGTGTAATCCAAGTGTCCGCAAGCCGCGACATTAAAAATTAACCGCAAAAGACGCCATTTTCGCCATGTTACTGGATGAGGCTGTTACCCTGTTTCTCCTAAAACTCCAGGATTGTTTGGTGAACTGAAGATCTGCACTTATCATCACATCGGCATAGTGGTGAGTATATACTGAGTGCCTTATTCTCATAGAGTGGAATATCGCTTGAATTACAATTAATGCGCTAACGGAAATTAGCATTATGATCGTGATAATATTATCTTAACACACTGATCCATTTTACTTCAAATGCTCAACATAAAATGACATGCGTGCTCATACCTACAGGCATATATTTCTTGTGATCTGTGGAATTCACTTCACATTGTTAACTCAATCTGTTTCTCGGGCTTCAACACTCCACACTGAAGAACTACAGCAACCTCAGAGGGTCAAAACTGAAATGCAAAATTCCCAATGAGTTTAAAATATACAGCAAGAGGCTCTATTTATTTTAGCCTAGTATTAGCTTACATTAGCTAGCTATACTTCTAAAGTCTGCTAGCGAGAGCCACTGGGATTTTTCCATTGGATTTTGGATTAGTGCAGAAAATATGGCAGATGAGAGTGGTAGATTATGATATTTCATGACAAGCTTCACAAATGAACAGCACTTTAATGATTTTTGTACGTGTAAATGCATTTGTCAGAGGTAAAAAGCCAATTTTGGGCGATGAATGAACTATGCGACAGTTGCATGTCTTCAACATCACCACCACTAAGTGAGCAGTGTTTGGCGTGATGACGTCTAATGTCCCTGACAGCCTCTGTCACATATAAAAGGGTGTTTTATGTCTTAGAACAAAACGTTAAGATCTCTTAAGCTTGTGTTAACCATGGACCTCATTTTAGGCATCCAACCAAAAACTCCTTTAAAAAGAAAAAAACACTGACTTCAAGAGGGAACCAGAAGTGCTAATATGCTAACTCACTTCCAGGTTTTAGGACTAATTCCTGCAGCACTCTATTGTGCAAGTGCAACTTTAAAAGCACAGACTTGTTTCTTCCTAGATCAGGGTTCTGTCTAATCATGCATGGCTGCAAAGTGCTTTGAAAAAATAAATCAGTATCATTGAAGCAATGCTAAGTCCATGAAGGCATTAAGAAGAACAAACCAACAATGATGCAACACCACGCCTTGAAACCAAGAGCAATAGTCAGATAAATGTTATGTCACTCCTGCCTTTCTTTTCTCTCGACGGAAAAACAATCTCCCCTTCAAGCAGACAGATCTGCTCAGCATGAACGCATGACATTAACTGGTGTAACAGTGCTGCTTATGGGCTTTGTTGTAGGCTGCACTAATAATAACCTCTCTGTAAGTAACACTACATCTGCAGTGCATGGTCAGCTAAATGCCTTTATTCAGTGAGTATCTGGGTCATTTGTTCCAAGGGTCTGGGATACATTAGGGTGCGGGTGTCCGTGAGAATCTTGCCACTGCCCTGTCCTCTGAGATTACACTCATGTAAGAATCCACTCTGACAGATGGGCTTCTTCCTCCGCAACAGAGCCCCAAAATAGTGTTTAAACACAGATTCACACTGCTCTCTTTCTTTGAGGTTTGTCCTTTTTTCCCCTCACGGTTCATCTTTTCATCGCTATTCCTACTCTTAATGGAAACAACAATTCAGATTCTTCACTAAATGTCAACACCGGCCTGTACCGTCAGCATGATTCAGTCATAAAGTAGTGTTTGTGGTCCCTGTGTGAGAGCGAGTAATTGCATCTCACACTGACCTTGTTCAGCGCTTCACCTCAACAAAGACTCATCAGTGCACACAAGGCTGGGAAAGATTGGATGCTTTGAAAGCCAGAGACTGCACATAGACAGTTTTCAGAGGAGGAGGATTAAGAAAGAGTTTCTTCGTAGAATATAAAGGAACACTTTTACCACAGGCCTACTTCGTCATTTCTACCTTTCATTCTAAGTTCCTGAAAACGATCCAAGCTGTGCCCTATAATCACAGACAGCAGTAATGATTTCCATATATATTGAATGACCTTTCCTCCTGGTGATACAGTGCAGTATGTGAGACCAGGGTGTCTTTTGCCAATTTAATCATCCACATTGCCTTATTCATAGACAGGGCAATCTGCAGATAGGTGCCAATGCCAAAAGATAACCTTTATCTTGCGGCATGAGAGCTGGGCTAATCTTAGCAAAATCGCTAACCTAGCTTGTCACCCAGAGCCAATTCCCACAGATGTCGGGGCTCAGGTTAAGGTGATGAAAGAGATGTGGTTTTTAGATAGGCCTGTGCCACTCACAGGTGAATTCATAAGGCGAGGTAAAGATTTATTTACGAGTAAACTGTTAAACAACGGGCCTCATGCAAGAATCACTCGTACGAACAAGTGGTGCGTGTGAGTGATTTAAGAGAACTTGTGGCATTCGCCATTTTTCTCATATTTTGAATTTTCTTTCAGATATGAACACAATTTACAAACGGTCCAGACCTGTCGTAGAGTCAGTCTGCTGGTATCCAAACCAAAGTTTTTCACTCATGACTGTATATTTTATTAGTTTGAAGACATTTTGAGTTTGAAAAATAAATTACACTTCATAATTATTTCGACACTGTCCTGTTTGACTACATTTCTAATTATAATATAATTGTAAATTTACATGCAAAGCCTATCAACATTCAATTAATGATGTATTATTACCTGCTGTCAGGTGTACTGGCCGTATATCTGCACATGCAGGTTTATTTGGTCTCTGTCCAGGCGAACATCCTCACTTATTCTGTCCTCTTTCTCCGTGATGAAAACATGCCCCTTCCTGTGGCATTGACAAGTCTTTTTCTCTCTGAAGTCATTTTTCATAGAGACATTTCTTTTTTATTTGAGTGACAGTCCAACCCTCAGGTAGCACTTGCTTTTCCCCATTTCTTTGCTTTAGCAGCTCTTTTAATTCCACTGCTGACGCTGTTAAAATGACAGATTTTCTTTTACGGATCTCTGAAAGCAAGACGTCAAACTCCAAACTCGTAAAGTTCTTCTTTTCTCCCTTTGATGCCATTTTCATGAATGAACACTTCCCGACATGTGGAGCAAGAAGCGCAGCCTTATATGGCATTATTGGGGCAAAATTATGCTGATTTACAAGTCTCGTGCATGGGCAGTCAAATACGCACAGTTGGATCATTTACACGGTTTTCTGAAGTTAGGAGCGTTTGTAGAATCTGGCGTGTTCGTACGAGCCCTTCGTAGGAAAAAAGCAAGAAAAATTTAAGATAAGAATACAAAAATGTTCTTGCCAATATCTCAGATATTCAAACTGATTACATTTGAGGAATTTAGCCAACACACCAGAGCAAATTGCTGAGACAAACTGCAATAGATTAGGTTACTCGTCTGACTTTTTAAACCCACATTATGTCCATTTAAGGGCCGATGCCGTCGTTTTTTTTACACCTCCTCCTCTTCGTTGCGTGCACTGTGGCAAACTGTTACAAACAAGTTAAATTAGTCAACTGCTACAAGGTAAAGCAGTCTGTTTATCTTACAGGGTTTTTTCATTGTGATTCGCATTTCCATTACCACTTATAATGCTCCCGAACTGCGCTGAGTCATTCCCGAGATCGACCATCTCCGGTGATGTCTGGTCCCTTGCGGCCAACCTGTAACAGCCCCCCTTTCTCCCCCTTGTGAGACTTGTGTGTGCAGGTGACCAGGGAGAAAAGTGTTTTTAAAAATCTCTCTGTGTCAGTCTGTCAGTACTTTTGTGGCTTCTGTGGCTCTTGGAAATGAAATGTATTTATCCACCGTTTTACAGGCGCTTGACTCAAGACAAGAGGGTGTCACTTAAAAGACACCTTCAAGCAGGTAGCCCTGTTGTAATGGGGATGCAAAACCCTGCTGTCAGAGTCAAGCCAAGCTAGCACATATATATATGGAAAAGGGGCTTTAGTTTGCAGACCAATCCTGCGACACATCTTGGGGCAACTTTATTTTAGTCGTGCAAAATGAGGGCTCTAGCAGCAAACAGTCAAAACTCATACTGCAGGGCAAATTCAGACCGGTGTACTTTCCATAACTTTTATACTTTCCACCTCTAGTTCTTAAGAGTCAAAACCACTTTTGCAGGGAAAGTGCAGGAACAAACAGCCTTGTGTATCTAAAATGACAGTGTGTGGTAGCAGTAGATATATAGTCGCCTGTCTGCTGTCAAAGGAACTGCTCCAAAAAGTACACTGAGGCTTCAAAGGCTACTCTCGCCTCTCTGCCATGTGAATGCCAGACTGTATGAACAGTCAATTCATAGTTGTCTTCTTTGTCCGTGATTCAAGAATACGCAGAGGGTGTTCATTGTCCAGATATCCAAAACTAACCATGTAACTCATGGGCATGTGAGAAGCTCTGATGGTGTTGGGTAATCTGTGAAATTGTTAGCCTTGCCAAAAGGCAACCACAAAGTAAAAATACTGTTAAGTGACGTCCTTCCACCTCTTTTCTCAGAAAACTACCAAACAAAAGCAGTTCACACCCATTCAAAGAAATGTTTTCGCCACCTTTTGCAGCTGATGCGGATATTGATTTCACAAGCATGAGAAAGTTTGGGTGAATTTGGTTCCTATGACAAATGTTTCCACTGAATGCTGTAACAGATGGACCTAGTTGAAAGCAGTGTATTTAGTCATATTTTGGTGGAAATATCCCTGTTTGGAACATATGGAGCTATGCTTCAACAGTCCTGAAGTGCTGCAGGAGTGGTATGAAAAGTTTCTATTTCTTTTTTTAAACATCTGTCTAAAACTGGCTCCTGTAGCTAAGTTATTATACTTAGCTTTTTTTTTTGTTTGTTTTTTAGTTTTTCATTTTGTTTCATTTTTTATTTTTGTTTTCATTTCAGTTTAGTAGTTTCAGTTAGTTTGCAGTTATTCTCTAAAAATGTTCATTTTTAGTTCAGTTTACATTAGTTTCCACTATAGTTTTAGTGTATTTTTATAAGCCAGCAATATGGGGTTTACTTGTCTGCAGGGCTCAGCAATACAGATTGCCTGCTTGCCCAGGAAAGTGAAATGCCATATTCGGCGAGTAAATCCTGCAATTCACTTTCTTGACGGGGCAAGTGGTAAAAAAGACCTCAAGTACAAACTACCTTTATAATTGATGAATTGTCTAGGTAATTATTCCTGCAAAAAGGGCAGAAAATGTGGAGATTTCTTGCTTTTCTCCATTTATTATGATATTAAACTGGATATCTGTCTTTTAGACTGACAAAACCTGACTTTGAGAAAACAGGATGGACATTTTTCTGACATTTTGTAGATGTTGCAACCTGAGATTAAACATGACGATTAACTTTAGTTCTTGTTGCTCTTTGATAACCTCTTATGAATAAAACAAGTTGCATAGGGGCAAGTGAAAAGTGGGTTCAGGCAAACCAAGTTCTGCAGACAAGTGAAAAAAAATAACATAAATAATGTTGAACCCTGGTCAGGGTTCAGAATAGGTATTACAATACAAACACAACACTTTGTGAAGTCATGTAGACATCCCATGAACATGTGCACCAACGCCTCCTCATACTTGTTGTGTTGACAAATTTGACCACATTGACAAAAACTAAAGAGATTTCCTGGATAATTTTATTGTATTTTAGTGAGTTTTGTAAGCACAAAGATTGTTTCAGTTAGTTTTCATTTTCTAAAGTTTTTTTCCCCGTTAACTAAAATGTTTCTTGATAAAAAAAAAAAGTTTAATTTTAATTAACTATAATAATGTTGCCCTGTAGGAATCTATTTTAATCAGCATGAATCCAAGCTGACCACAGCTGTTGTGCTCTAAAAGGAGAAGCTACACACTTTTTACAGCCATTATTCAAGTCTAAAGGGGGTGAGTGGTTGATCCTCCACAGATAACGTTACATTCAAAAAGCTGAGATAGGTGGAATGTCCCTTTAAAATGACCACGTAAGAAGGTCAGAAAATAAATCATGCAATCATAACCATCAAACACAAAACACAGCACAGCATCAGTGTGTTCCTAAAGCAGCCTGTCACTCGGCGAGCTGTTTACGGCAGCAGGTAAATAGCTGTCTGAGCCAAGACCTGCACCAAGGGGCTGATAAATAAAACAGGAAAGCAAACCAGTAATTGAATGTGAATCAGTATGTTTTGGAGCTTGTGAATACCGCCGTGCACAAATAAAGCCATTATCTGCATTATTCGCCATTCCAGTTCATTCCCCCATGGGCTTTTTTTCCTAATGGCACCGACATTCAGTTAAGATCTTCTTTTTCTATCAGTGTGGCTGCTGCGGTTATCAGAAGAGGAACTTTAATGAAGCAATCTTCTTTCCCCCAGACCGTGAAAGAGCCCCAAGACCAATTACTGTGCAGCTCAACGGCTGAGGTGACACCTCCTTCCTCTGTTCTCTTGTCTTTATTGTCTCAAATGACATGGTTTGTTTTTTAATCAAGCCTTTTATTGTTCATCTGCACAATGAATACTGCAATTACTGACCGGACGGTTTATCCAGCTACAGGGGAAATGGTTGAGTAGGTGGTTGCATGCTTTCCAAGTCGGAGGGAATAACACAATTTTATTCCTACAGGAGGGCAACCTCGCACGCTGGGCCGAATCAATCCAAACAGCAGCCAGTATTGAACTGAGGAAGTATACTTAGAGAAAGAGAGGTTTGAAGAACTGGCCTTTCACTCAGGAAGTTTGTCCTCACTGGGGTTTTGAAGTTGTTTTAAGAAAGCTGTAAATAGAGCAGAGGATCTGTTTATTATCCCCAGCCTTCCTTTTTAATTCAGCAAGATGCTTCTGAGGTAAAACAGAGATTTTGGTGCGGTAAGCATTTTTCTTCTCCGCATCAGAGCCGCTACATGCACCCGGCATCTGATGCAGTGCAAATGTTTGCCTCTGGCTAAAAATGAATAATGCAGAGTCTATATCATTACCACAATACACAGGCTTTGCATAAAGGAAACTGCACAACATCATGAGTCATAAAAATATCACTTAGCCAACAAAGCACCACTGTGTACGCAGGGTGAAGGATGATACAACAACAAATAGTAAAAACCAAAAAAAGCCTTTCGTTTCAGAAATGAGAATCTCATGACCCTCAAACTTAAGATGTATTTGGCAGAAAGTGAAGAGCCTGAGATATTAATCACAAGTAGATTTTCTGAATCATTTCTGTGAGGACATAAAAGTTGTGTGCGAGTGTATGTGTGTGCTGTCGAGGGGTAATTATAAACATTTGCTTTGCTTGAATAAAACAAGTTAGAGTTTGTGCTGACATGCAAATCGGTTTGCAGACCAGGGATCCACAGGAACACCGCTTCAGGAAAGGAAACTGCCTGAAAAACAGATTTGCCTCCAAGACAAAACTGCAGCCTCTTGCAATTTATGGACTAAATTAGTCAAGAGTGCGATGTTAATATTTTTAATTTCACAGCCCTGCACCAAAAGTCTATTGAGTCATAATTAGAGAGACAGTCTCTTTAGGCTCTCTGCTCCCTCCACAAAAGCACTCTGGGCAGCCATTTGGCCCTGTGGCTGAGGAAATGGACTTATTACCAAAAGGTCAGTGATCAGGACAAGCTGAGCTGCCAGATCTGCTGTGGAGCCTGATACTCTGCTGGTCTGTTCCCTTGACATCATATTAGCCCCCCCAGGTCTGCAGGTAGAGAAATGTAACAAGACTTTGAAGCTGTGGGTTAAACAAATCAGCACAGAGAAAAGGGCATTCCTCTGGGATGTTATTCACTGGTAATTATTCATTTCACCATTTACAACAGAGTGTTAAGAGTGTTAACATCTCAGATCGCAAATATGTCATTAAGGCACTTTAAATCTTCTTGGCAGGAGCTACAGTTTGTGACTTCAAGGGAAATCTATTAGGTTTTGAGATCCCAGTTGCAGGGGTAATGGGATGTCAGAGCAATTGTTTACTTCAGAGTTACTGTATTTGTTCGCTTGCCAAAAGATTCTTCTGTTTGCTTTCGTGTCAGCCTCAGATTACCATTCAGTCATTCTCGAGGAGCTAAACTGCTTCTGTGAAACTGGCGGTGTAATGGCAACACTCCACCGCAAAATGTCCACACGCCTGTGTTTCATGCTCGGCTTCCCCACAAACCCATTAATAACACTCTGGACAAATGTTTGCCAGAAAACTACCTCACAAATGAGGACATTGAGAATTCAATGACACACATGAATCAAGGCAGGCCATGTTCGCTGTCAAACAAGTGCCGCAGTGGAAAACATTAAGGATAAATTAAACTCAAGCCTGTGTCGGAGGGAGAGCATATGTTACAGCCGCTCCATAGGAGCAAATTTATTTCTTTTCCACTCGAAAACTTTGTGTGAGGGGGGAAAAAAATGATTACAGCAGATTGTTTTCAGCAGATGTGTCATAGGTGCACGAGGCGAATGGTCGCAATAGTAAATCAGCAGAAGCCGGTCTGGCACCGTCCATCTGCATGCTAACATCCTTCTGCTCTCCTACCAGCCCTGAGACATCTTTATTTATCTTTAGATAAGACTGTTTTATCCTGAAAGCATATTTCTCCCTGCCTCAACACCCTTATTTATCTATAGTATAATACATTTACTGGATTTATGTTGGCAAATAAACAGTTTAAAGTATTAAAATTTAACGGCTTTTTCATTGCTGCAAACTTTTCAGAAGATGTTGTGCTGTTGAATTTGATTTTTATAAAGATACCAGGGTTAATAGGTAGGTTAATCCTCCTGTCAGTACTTGTGACCAAGGCACTGGCTCAGAATGCTGCACGCTGCAGGCAGTGCACAGTGGTTGAACACATCTCCTAACCAGGGGTTGACTAATATAGTTTTTTCAGGGCTGATTCTGATAATTAGCAATCAACTGATTCAGATTTGCAGCAAAAATGAAAATTGCCAAAATGTTGAATAACCCAAACTCTGACACAAAACTTTGTAAAAATGCCTTTAAGCCTATGTTCAATTAAAATTAAAACTTTTCAGGACATTGGGCAGGACATTGAGATAGACCACAGAATGGTGGCTACAGACAGAGCGAGGCGGCTGCATCAGAGCCAAAGTAGAGAATTTTTTAATTAATTTATCTCATTAGCAACCAGATTTTTAAAAAAAAACACTGATTCAGACCGTAAAAAAACTGACTCCTCACACTTTAGTTGGATTAAATGCAGAGAATGAATTTCTCTACAGTGATCAATAAAGGATAACTTAACCTACTTTATTATAACTTGTGAAGCGTCGTCACTGCAGAAGACTTGTTGTTACTTTCAGAAGCATCAGCCTGAATTTCTGTAGTTTTAATTTCTCTCGAGTGCAATCAAGAAAACTTGATTTTGTTGCTCGCAGGATGCAAAATTAACTTTTTTTTGTTGAATGAATGTTCAGATTTTCCCAGCAACTCAAAAGATTTACCATTGTTTTTTTTTTGGGTTGGCGAGTGAACAGAGTCTACCAGCCACTTGCATATTTTACCAGCATTTGGCTGGTGGCTGCTGCTAATTTTGGTCCCCGGTTGCTTGTCAACCAGTCTCGAGTTCAAGCTTCTCCACTGTGAGGATTTGCACAGAATTCTCTGTTTTCCATAATTGTACACCAGCTGTCTTTTGGTTTTGGACAGTTGGTCAGACCAAACATTTGAAGACATCACTCAGAACATTTGTCAATTTTTTTCTGCCATTTTATAGACTAGACGATAATTCAGTCAATTGAGAATAAAGTGACAGATTAATGAGTAATGAAAATCATTAGTTAAAGTTTATTTTAGAGTTCTAATTGCTGTAAATTGAATGCTACGCTGTAGTCCAGTCTGTAGTGGCTTACTGTGGCACTTAGGCAAGTTGATTTTAAAATTCTCACTGCCTCTCTTTGCTTCTACATATGACAACTCAACAGAAAAAAGTATGACAGTCAATTCTGTAAAAACTTTTTTTCCCCATTTGCATTTGCTCTGTCATTCTTTATTGCACAAGCATTTCATAAACTTTTAAAAGGTCTTCCTCATTAGACTCTGACCTGGCTCTGTCTATGAAAATAGTTGTTATGCTTTTGCACGAACATCTCCAATCTTATCTCTTCTTATCTCTGCTTGTTGAGCAAAGCGATTCTGATTTTCAAGCGTTGCCTTCATAGAGGTTCTTATACTTTGCAGTCAATGGACAAGACCTTCACTGAAAGGTCAGCAACATACCAGCATCAGATACAGATGGGT
The DNA here is from genome assembly GCA_027495735.1 of Lutjanus campechanus. Taxonomy (NCBI): domain Eukaryota; kingdom Metazoa; phylum Chordata; class Actinopteri; order Lutjaniformes; family Lutjanidae; genus Lutjanus; species Lutjanus campechanus. Next base: position 4,347 of record JAJHUR010104263.1, on the reverse strand, counting down.
GCCTATAACTCATCAATATTTATAAAGGTGGTGATTATGGAACATGACATCGATTAGGGCTGATTCATCCAAGGTCAAATGTAGCTGTCATTGAACATTGCTTGTTTTACTCGCTTCACATTGACATCACATTGCAATGATCCGACCCACAATAGTTCATTGAGGATGCCACAAACAATACAGCGATCAACTCGAACACCCAGGAGGTATTCCTGCAGCTCATCCCCCCCTTCCACTTGCCTCCGTGGTCCGCATCCCTCCACCCCTTCATGAATATTGATAAGCCTCCCTGCTGTGCTTAATGGTAACGCTGTGAAAAATGATGCTGGGTGTGTCACTCGCACATAATCCCCCAGGGGCATGGCACAAAACTAATATGCGGCTTTCACAGACATGAAGATGATCCCATCAGCGAGAAGAGAATTAGAGGTCAGAACCTACAATAACGACAGACGCATTTCTTGGTGAGACTTGACGGTGATGGAGCTACATATTCATGTCAAGGCCTTAAGCCAGCAAGCGTGTGATGCAGTGACCAGCTGTGTGTGTTTTTGAGAGAAGACAGTTTCCCTGCAGCCTGCATGATGTCACCAGGGAGTGACGGCTCTGTTTTGGGCATCATGGGGGCATTACATCACACCCAGAAAATTCAGGGACCAAAGAAGTCCATTTGTTCCGATGACCAGCCATTTTTTACAGCTGCACAAAAAGGAGGGACGACATTTGAGACAGTCAGCTGATGCCCTAATCAAGACCCAAACAATATGCTAACACAAAATAAGAATTAACAGTTTGCTAAGCACCTTCCTGAAGCAGCAATTGTCCAATCACAGCTTTACAACCCCAAACAGACACAGGAACACTGGAACAGTATGCAAGTAGCTGGAGTAAGAGTGATACCTCAGATATAAAGACTTTGGAGGGCGATGTCTAGAGTTAAACCATCAGCCCAGCAACCAGCAATTGCTGTTATATTTACAACAATTCCTGGAGTTTCAGCTTGGAGATCTGTGTGAGCAGCTACTTCGCTATGTTAAATATGTTACATACATTTGCTACATCTAATAAATAAACAAAATAAACTCAGCAATCATCTTCTGAATCCAAGTTTCTCTCTATTACTGAATTAAACATGTTTAATTGCCTTGGTAACTCGTCGTAATTAGAGTCTGTCACTGAGCAGCAGCTCTGGATATATACGTTTTTAGTCATCCAAAACCAAAAATGTCAGAGCAAATTTGTGAGGCATGGAGTAAAGTGTTTGCTTTAACATAACCTGTGAACATTAGCATGTCTGCTAACTAGCTAACTAGCTTGTTATTTAAACCAATGTTAGGTCCATCAATTAGTCAAAAATGCCACCTCTGACTGACTTATTAATGTTTCCAACTGACTCTTTTTAAAGTAAAGCCCCACTGGACAAAACCCCCCCACTAACATCTGGCTTTTGTCTTCAATGAGACAGTGTACAATCAGCATTCATTCCCGGGTCAAATGACTTTGCAGTGGTCATGGGTGATTATCGGCAGTGATGTGGACATGCTATTTAAGTCCCTTTTTGGCAGAGGCAATGAAACCTCATAGTCTCCGTCAGTAATTCCTGCCACTCTTCTGCTTATTTTTCATACACATGTGCTCCTTGGCTCGACTCCGTTTGACTTGTTGCGTCAGCTCAGCACAGGTATCAGCACAGTTTGGACCCACTTGTAGGTGTATATTTACTGATGAAGCACTCGTCTTCAATGGAGTCGCTGAACTTTGAATCAACATCTTATTTCTTACAAGCCCTGTTATTTTGTTATCTAAAAGATTTTATTGCGAAGTCACAAAATCAAGAAACTGTTTTCATCAACAGCAACTTCTCATGACCCCTCTGCAGCTGACAGCAAACTGAAACAGTAAAACAAATCAGATACCATAAAGTACAAAAAGTGACGCAGGACAGAAACTAAACTTTGAACCACAAACCAGATTCAGTTTGAGGCTACAAAAGCACTGAGTGCTGAACACACAGACTTTTAAAAACGACTTCCACTCTTCTCTGCTGCACACACAGAAGTGGAGTCTCGAGTCGCTCTCCAGCACACATCAGACACAAAAAAAACAGAAAGGCAAACTCGTCTACTGGCAAAGGGAAGAGCATTTTAGTGAGTCTCAGCACGTTTAAAAAAATATGCATGTACACACTAATTTGGGTGTAAAAATGGTTTATGAATCTTGTAAAAAGGGTCTACATCCTCATCAGTTGATGATCCATGTAGAAGGGATGGAAATAAACAAACAACTTTGTTCTTGTATTGCAATTTAGAGTTAGTTAGTCCTTGTATGATAAGTAAAATAAGGAAAATGTAAGACATCTTGAATTTTAAGGTATTAATCTACAGCTTTTAATATCCGTCAGTGACAGTTTGTAAAGTTTAAATGGATCGTTCACTCAAAATGAAAATTCAGTCATCATCAACTCACCCTCATGCTGATTGAAGGTTGGGTTTATTCTGTTAGTCTGTAAATCTCCCAAACAATCGAAGTGAATGGTACAGACGTAAATAACAAAAGACTAAAAACATAAAATGCCTCCATCCTGCTCGTCTGGTGTAATCCAAGTCTCCTTAAGTCCCGACATGCACTTTGCACATCATCACAACACACGTACCCAGTTCAGACAGCATGCATGTGCACCTGAACTTCAAGTTAAGGATCTACAGTGAAGATTCAGGCTAAAAAGATGGTGTAAATAACATGTTTTTAGTCAAGTTGGGATGTTGAGGCTTTAGGAGACTTGGATTACACCAGACAAACAGCACAGAGGCATTTTATGTTTTTATTCTGTTATTTTTTTTAACATTTGAAATCTGGTCACCATTCACTTCCGTTGTCTGGGCGATTCAGCAACGCTGTTTTCCTGTGAAACTCCAGCAGTGTTTTGGAGACTAACAAAACAAACCCGACCCTCAATCTGCGTGAGGGTGAAAAGATAATGACTGAATTTTTGTTTTTGTATGAACTATCCCTTTAAAGCACTACAGCAGCTGTTCTGCGATTAAGTTTTGTAAATTACTTTTTGCGGTATAAGCTTATCTACTTCCACTTCAGTTTGTGGTTTCTTACATTTTCCAGAATGACTTGTGACAACCTGACAGAGGAGGGGGGTGAACCTGTGTTGCAGCTGCATTCCCTTAAATCTTTTTGAGCTGCCTCTGGATGAGAAATGGGTATCTCTGCCTTCTGCAATGGATTATTCTGCTGTGATTGCTCATTGTCAGTGTACAATAGCAGCTTTTAAAAAAATAATCTATGAATCTGGATGGGTAGACACCCAAACCTGACATTTACTATTATATTTTAGGCAGCTGAACATTGTTCTGCTATCACTCCTTTGTAGCTGCAATGAAAGTACTGTAGCTGTTTGGCCATCCGTGAGAGGAAGATAAACACATCAAACAGCACAGTGGCCCAGAACTGCAAGGTACATCACCAGTAGCTGTTATTTTAACAATGCCAAAGTGTATTTGTTTGGATTTCTGCTCAAAACGTTGGCATTGGTGGATCAACATTACAAGGAGGGAATAGTAACAGTCACAGACACGGCACCGCAATAACAAATTCAGCTAAAACAATTCCTGTGATACAGCAGCAACGCAAATGCAGGAGATAGAAGTGATAGGTAGGGAAATATAAACTGAGAAGCAGAAAGGAGTATTTTTATGACAGGAGCATATCGGATGTGGGTGAGATGGAATGTGATTCAGGCGGGAATGTGACATAAAGCAGAACAATTCTTTCAGTTTAAGAATTACCACATTGTTCCTACGGTCTATGGATGGATGCAATATTTTAACCAGTTCAGCTAAAGCTCAAACCTATGATTCATCTGCAACTATCATCTTAATCGTCAAAGTCATTTTATCTAGCAGCTGTCATTGGTTCCGTCTTAAAGGAGACAGAGAGAACACGCCGATTCCCTATAATTAAATTGTAATTTTAAGATCTTTGGCTTTTGGATTGCAGGCATATACCCTAATTTTTTAAAGCACTGGCTCTATGGCTCCCTAAGACCCTAAATTTGCTTGCCGAAGTACATCTTAGTGGCTCAATACAATACAGAAAAAGGCAATTAAACACAGCTTAACACAGCCTTCCTTAAATGTGACACCCATGAGTTGTGATGTGCTTCCTTAAGGCGTTATTTCTGATGAAAAACCAAAACTGGCAGCACACATCGCAGTACATTACGTCCTGTCATATTCTTGTTATTTCAAAACTTCGATTCACTTCTAAAGTTTCATTGCTGTTTCATTTTTTCATAGTCCACTTTTTGTGTTTCTGGTTCTTCTGGAAGGATTGTAC
>JAJHUR010104262.1:0-14936 GCA_027495735.1 Lutjanus campechanus | reverse complement strand
TCCCCGGGGATCTTGATCTGACTGTACACAATTCCTGGAAGTTGAAAACATCCCAGTTCTTGCAGGGCCTGCATACTCACCAGACATGTTTGGGATGCTTTGGATCAGCGTGTACGACGGCACGTTCCGATTCCTGACGATATCCAGCAACTTCCTCCGGCCATTGAAGAGAAGTGGCCCAACATCCTACAGGCCACAATCAGCAGTTATGCAGGGAGATGTGTCACACTGTGTAAGGCAGATGACGGTGCCAAAAGAATTTTTTCGATCAAACTGCACATTTTAGAGTGGCCTTTTACTGTGACCAGCCCGAGAAACACCTGTGCATTAATCATGATGTTTAATCAGCATCTCTATATGCTACACTCGTCAGGTGGAAAGATTATCTTATTAAAGGTGTTCACTAAAAGAAATAAACCTCTTGTGTGCACAAAGAAAAGTCTGAGATCTTTTACTTCAACTTGTGAAAGATGGGAGCAAAAATAAAACTGTTGCTTTTATATTTTTGTTGAGTGTTTTTGCCTCAGCTGCTCGTACCTGCCATCCTCAGCGAATAAGGTGCAAAACATGACAGCCTGCATCTGTATCATCTTCACACACTGGCTGATTCGGTAACACTGTATGCAAAGCAGGCAGAGGTGAAGGTGTAATGCTGCAGGTGCCAGATAGATTGAAATGGTGAGTGAAAAATATGATATCTGGAAACACTAATACAGTTTAATTTTAAGTATTTAAAACAAACAACGTTTGTATGTTTGTACTTTCTCTGATATTATCTGATCTGTCTTATTGCGCCACCTTCTGGTCACAGGCCTGCACAACAACAACACAAACACTTTGTGACCTGTGTGAAAAACAAAAGCACGTGGACAAAAAAACAAACTCATATCACTACTGCAATATTGTAGAAACATATAACTTACTGAGTTTTAAGTTTTGTTTATGACCAATATTTGTTTATTTTATTAGTTACTATATGGTTTAGCTCCCCCACCCTTAAAGGCACAGTTCACCTAAATATTTTTCCCACGGCCTGTACTTCTATTTATCACTCTGGATAACCAGGAATAACAGCTCATTATAGCAAAAAAAAGATGATGAAGAAGAAGAAAAAGACAAACAAGATCATTAACAAGGGGAGACTGCTGTATAACAAACTCAGCTTTAATCTGTTTAAAAATACTATTACAAAATAAACAACAAACAAGCATGCTGCCATTAAGCTATGCCTCTCTAAATGCATATGTATTTGTCTTATATTTATTTGTATTACATTAACTTAATTTTTTATACAGTATGTACATTTTATACACCCCCAGGGACAACAGATGAAAATTAGCATTGTTTTTGAATCTGGTGCAATACATTCATGGTACACTGTCCTGGTTTTAAATAAACCAGATGAACTGAGCGATGTACAATAGGTGGACAATTTACTTTGCAAAACTACAGAAAAGTTGCTTGATTCACGATCTGCATACCAATTATATAATAATAATAGTTCACAAGTTCCATTTGAGCGCAGCAGCTGATTCTGAAGGAGCAATAAAATATTTTTTTAAGCCATAAAACCGTTTTAAGATTCATATTTTGTATTATTTATTTATTTATTTATTTACTTATTATTTAAATAAGTAAGGTATAAAGTACAGTCATCTTATCAGGGTTAATTTTGCACTAATAATCAGCTCCCCAAAATATTAATTTAATGAATAATTATAGTAGAGTATAGTAGAATTAAATAATTAAAATGATTGCTCCTTCAGAGCCAGTTTCTGTGGTGTGGTTGATGCTCATGTCTCCTCTCCTCCAGGTGGAGGCGGTGTAGGACAAACAATCTCAGCTGGTTTCTGGAGGTTCTCACAGACGAGGAGGATTAAAGCAGTGATGAAGCTGCTCTGACGGTTAAAACTTTGTTGAACAGCAAGATTTCTGTGACAAAGGTGCAACATGACATTTACATTTGGGTGTGATTAAGTTTAAAAAGCCCTTTAACCTTTTCTTTCTGTCAAACTTCTTCGACTGGTAATATCTCGATAATAATTTGAGCCTTTGGTTGATTTAGTGAAGCCTGGTTCACTCACACAGGTGATTCCACTTGTTGCCTTATTAGGCCTCTTGTCAGGACTGTGTGGGTGTGACAGACTGACACCTTCTGACTCTCCAACCAATAATTCTGTTGAGGTGCAACTCACATCTTTCATCATTTTTAAACCACCTGTTATGTTGAGCAAGTCCAGGTGACAAAAAGTCTTAAATTGCATTGTTGAAAACTGATGAGCATTTGTGCAGTTTTCCTGGACTTATTTCAATAAAGATAAATTGATTTTATATATATATATATATATATCATGTATCTTCAGTGTTGGGCAGTAATTTATTACTCAGTAATATATTACTATAATATTATTACTTTTTCCAGTAACAAGTAGTGTAGTGGATTACAATTTCCAAAACAGTAATTTACAGTAACTATTTCAAGTAACTTTAAGTTTCTGGAGTACTTTTTGACCTAGGTAGGCTGTCTTATGACATCAGGTCAGCTGTTTTTTCCAAAGGATGCAGGATGAGGGGGAGAGGCAATTTTTCCACAGCTGGACATTTTGCATTACTTTAAATTTGTTTGGCTCCTGATCAAATCCATTTTCAAGGATGCACTCGAAGATTTTGGCCACCAACAAAGTACAAAAGCAATATAGTGGTATTGTAACTAACTACTTTCAATACCAATAAATAAAAAAGTAACCTATTACACTTCCTGAGTAATTTGCCCAACACAGTGTATCTTTAAAACTGTGAGCATAAACATACACAATGAGAATATTTACAAAAGAAGATTTAAAGGGGGAAAAGCAAAGAAACAGTAGCAATTATGTAGATTTAAAAGATTTTAAAATGTGTGAAAGTATAATAATGTAACATCTTCACTTCACAGTTCATCCCAAAATTGAAAATACATATTTTTCTCTTATCTTTGCTGCTATTTATTCATCCAGATGGTTTTAGTGTGAGTAGCAGAGTGCACAAAAAATACATTTGAAAAATTCAACACTAGTGTCTCTCTCCAGAAGTCATGACCTGGTGACCAAACATCGTTTTCTGAGCAGTTTCACAGAGGAACTATTTCCTTTCTATGGTAGATATACAGGAACTTCTTTCTTTCATGCAGCAGAATCTACTGTAATGTTTCATGGGTCTAGTAGAATATTATAGAATTTTCTGTAAAAACTTTTCCACTGTTGTGTTTCCTCTTACTGAGCTCTTGAAGGCCAAAGCAAAATGAGTTTGTTCTTCTGAAGTTTCTGCCGCGTCTTCCTCTCCTGTTTTGGCAGCTCTGAGCTTCGATCGAGCTTTTATTCTGCAGGTTGATGCCAGTCGGGTGGAAGCAGGCGGCATCTTACTTCAGTAGGATGACAAGGCTGCGGTGAGGCGAGTCAGCTTCTTTTCAAAACAGCTGAACTGATACCAGTCTAATGACTCGGTAACAGAAAAGGAAACATTGGCACTGACTTGGGCTTTTACAGGATTGTGGTTCATACTGATCACAACCCTCTGACCTTCTTGTGTTCACTTAGGTGCCTGAATCAGAGGCTTACGAGATGGTCTCTGTTTTTGCAGGCTTATGACCCTGATTCTGAGTAATTCTATATTTTTACTGCTCTGTTTTATACGACCATTTACAGCTGCTTCAGTTTAAAGTCTTGTTAGTTATGTGGTGGTCATGCTAATGTTGGTCTCCGCAAGTTACATCTGGAAGTTTGCTGACACTGCAGGAGGTGCTTCAGCATCTGTTGGCTGGCGGGGATCTACACTCGTTATTCTTTATTCTTTATTTGAATCTCCATTAGCTTCCACAAGGTGGTTGCTAATCTTTCTGGGTCTCCACACAAAACAGCAATAAAAAAACATCAATTTAAAATCACACAGTGTCAATGAGACAGTAAAATTTAATATTAGGCCAAAATTAAGACAAAAAGATAAGTGAAATGACTCTATTCATGGAGTTGGTCTTAACCAGAAGACCAGTACTCACTTGATGTGTCACATACCCATGACAAAAACCACTATATACCAGTTAATCACCAAAGAACGGAGGTGTAGTTTTCAAGATGACCGTACAAAGTATGAATGTCAACATTAAATAAGTGAAATGTCCACCTGCGCACCAGCCTAATAGTTTATTCTGGAAACAGACCACACAATTTTCCAGAGCTATTTAAAAGGACTTTTTCTCAGCGTGGTGGAAAGCAGAAGCAGACAGGTGTCTCATGACTGAATAGAGAAGCTAAAAACGTGGTCTGAAATCTCTTCCTGTCATCTCAAGTGTCCGCTCTCGAGGTGATGTAAGTGTGAATATAATTTGAGGTGTGAACGTGACTGTTCTCATTGGTTTTCTGCCAGTTTTAACTTGTAGCACAACAGGTTTTGTGTTTGTCCTTTTAGAAATATGGGGAGTAAACAGGGCAGGTGGATGCACCGTTTGAGCACAAGTTCAGATAATCAGAATATATAAAAAATACTGAGAATTAACTTCTAACCTCTTGGAGTTTACTCTCACATAAAATGATTACGAGAATATGACTCATACTCTTGTGTTTCTCATGTTCTTCTTCCTCATTTTCTGCACTGATGTCAGTGTGTTTCTTCTGTGCGAACTCCCACTGTCTATAGAAATATAGAAGCTCCTACATGTGACCATACAGGATGTGGCTGAACCATGGTAACACACAAATACCCACATACCAATTCATGTGGTCAAACATGCACTGACAAACACAAACACACCCAAATATTCTGAGAAATGCTAATGATATAAATATTCTTCTCATACAATATACGCCCTAAACACACAATCTCATTATACAATGCGCACAATCAAAAATCCCAAAAGTCTGAACTATACGGTGTACGCAATCCAAATACCCAGACCTAATAATGTATGTTCACATTTCACAGTTCAGCCTTTTATTAAGTAATCTAATTGGGGGCAGGCACAAATTATTTGCTGTACACATTGTTTCTTGTGCAGGACTGGTAAATATACTGAGTAACTAGAAACTTTTGCCTGTTGGAGAGGATCAGCAGCAGGCGTACCGGACCTGAAGTATGTCGTGTAAGTCACATTAAACACGTGGTTGAGGTTGTGAAACTGTCTCAGTTAAATTAACTTCATGCAATAAATAGAGCTGCTTGGTCAGTTTTGGGGAAAGATAATGTTTTTGGGTCATATGTTTCATAGGTGACATCACTTATGAAGCATAACTTAATGAGTAACTTAAAGCTTTAAATAAGTCACACAGCAAACCCCGGTGTCCTGGGTGACGTCCTGTGTTTGTCTTATCCTTCCCTATGTCAGTTTTCTCTCTATACTGTGAGGACAGGCTGAAACCACCCAGCATGCACCCCTGAATTTGCAGCCTCCTGCCTCCTCATTTCTCATCTTTTCAAAGTGGTTAGTAAGCAGAGCATCTTCAACACCTCTCCTAAATGATTAGTTTGTCATACAGGCATAGGTATGGAATTTAAGAGGGACACAGGGGACACATCCCCCTCAATATTTAGAGCGCATTCATTTGTCCCCACCAATAAAAACACAAAACTACAAGACTTTTATATTAAATAAACTGTTAGAAGGCGACTCATAGACGCAACAATGCCTCCGGTAAAAGTAGGTGTTAGCAGCAGGAACCAGAAGGGAAAAAGAAGAGGCTCAATGAAAAAACTCCAAAAAGTCAGAATTTACTTATTCATACAACAGTGTTAAATAATAGATGTTAGAAGTTGATCTACAGGAAAATAAATATTTGAAAGCAACACAGAATACCTGAGAGGCTTACTACATAATATTCCATTGTATTTTAAATTGCACCTGACACCTGAATCTTGTGTTTTCCTTTAGTTAAATAAAGATATTTTCTTCATAAATTAGTGCAAAAAGACAGAAATATGCTTTAAAAATCCCCATAATACAGGAAATGAAGTTTTGGCACTTAAAACACCTCCCACTTCATAATGTGTTGAAACGAAACCTACGCCCTTGCATTCAGGGCTACAAATTCAAGTCGATCCATCACCTACTTAAAAGAATAAAATAATCTCATGTGTGACATCTACAAACAAATATTTGCCATGTTTGGTGTGTTTTTATGTGAGAAAGGCCAGATGTAATCACACTTTTATGGTTTTAGGTTTTTATTTATATTCAACTTCAAAGATTATTGTGAAGAAGAAGCAAAGAAAGTTCAGAGAAAAAAGAAGAAATGTGATTTTATTCAATAGGGACAGAGAATTCACAATTCATGTATCCTGTCTCTACTTTTTCCCGTGAAAAACAAAACACAATCTGTTCACAGGTAACTCATGCTTGAGATCTGTAACACAGGCATTTTCCCACTGTGGAACACTAATTTAGTTTCATCATCTCCTCTCATCACGCAACTCGAACAAAGTTCACAATCTAGAGGAGCATGTTGAAAAACTTAACGAGAATTCAAAGTGGTTTCTAGTGTTTGAGTCAGCATGTGAATGATGATGATGGATGATGATGATTGAGTCCAGACAGAGTTTGGGAAACAGACAACTCGAGTAAAAATTTGCTGTGATTTACAAAATCAAACAGGCCAGGTTGCAGCTGCCTTCAACCACAAATATCCTGGGTTTCCTGTGTTAGGTAATTTCTCTGTAATACTAAGTTCTTCTTTTTGTTAAACACCTGTGTAGGGCTTCAAGTATACATTTATCAGAGAAGGATACTGAATTAATTCATTGATTGATTAATTGTGTGGTTCAGTTGTGTCATGCTTCCTGACTTGACATCGTACATTTTTTATCTCATCCCTTAAAGGCGTCCGGTCCTCTGAGCCGTGCACAGAGGTGTCATATCTGGCTATTGTCACGTCAAAGACAAGGAAATGTGAGTAACACCGGCGTCAGAGGTTTTAACCTAGAAATCCCCATGCAAAATCCAAAACAATGCCCATTGTTTGAGGGGAAGTTGTGTTACATTATTGGCATAAGATGTGCAACAAATGTTGAAATGTCTTGAGAGGCAGCTGCTTTGTCATCCAAACCACATTTAGGAGTGAAGAAGTTGGTTAAAGTCACTCATGTGGTAAAATTTAAAATTCTTCAAAACTCGGGAATACGTGCTTTTAAGTGTTCTTAATTGATGATGCAGCTGTGTGCCTGTGATAACAAGCTGATGAGTCAAGAGGATGTATGCAGTGAATGGTCACATTAGAGAGATCATTATCTTACACAATATAAACAAATCCAATAGTCTTGTTCTTATCTTGTATTTATGTAGCCTATTTAGATTTCTTCATGACATTAAACAGCCTTTGAGAGTCTTGAGGAAGAATAATGCTGATTTCCTTATGTAGCACGTCATGTCACGTAACAACATGAGTACATAAGGATAAAAACATTTTAAAAAAACACAAGTATCAATAAAATCACACTGTAAAAACACCTAAAATGAGAAGGAGAGACCTAATCACCTAATAAAAGGTAAATAAATATTAAGAATAAAATATATAAATAACAATAAAGTAAATAAAATAGCAGGCTTTCAGATCACTAATATAAGATGGAGCAAGACAACGAATGACTTTGTAACAACGAAGAAGAAAAATCCTAAAAGTGACTGAAGTGCAACTAAAGTACCTTTTTACTTGGGGCGGATGTTTAGCTCAGTGGGTAGAGTGTCCGACCCATGCAGCGAGGCTGTAGTCCTCTGCAGCAGCCGCTGGTTCGACTCCCGCCCTCGGCCCTTTGCTGCGTGTCTTCCCCTCTCTCTCTCTCTCTGCCCTTTTCTTGTCTACTCTTCAGCTGTCACTGTCAATAAAGGCACAAATGGCCAAAAAAACCCAAAAAACTTTTTACTTGATCTGGTTAGAAGACCTGCAGCTGCGTTTAGTATCAGCTGTGACTGGTGCATGCCATTTTGGTTGAGAGAATATAATGCACAGACAAGACAAAATTAATTATTTCATAAACTAATAAAACTTTATAAAATAATTTACTTCTACTTAATAGATTAATGCATGAGCTGAGTCATTGTGGTGATTAAAAATGAGACTTCTGCGGTACATCTGACCTAGATGTAATAGAGGAAATATCTCAACCCATGACTCTTAATATTTGTTGGAATCCCCCGTCACAGTTTCTAAATAAACTTGTCTGAATTGTATGATGCAAAATACATGAAGAAATCACACACAAAATGGCAAATCGGGACATTTTTAATCAACATAAGTGTTTGAACGGAGCCCCGAATCAACCAAATACAGAATATGCACATAAATATAACATGACCATATACTGTGGAAACATGCTTCATGTAATTTCACAGCTTTTTGGGGGGAAATTAAAGGGAACATGAGGGATTAAGAAATTACTCAGCAGTTTCAGCTGATGCCATCAAGACCATGTTAAGCAAAGTAGTAATTTCTTCTATGTTGTGGTGTCTACAATCTAAATTTCTCTTATGTGAAAAAATGTTCTAGATTAACTTTGGTGCTGTGAATCTCACACATGTTCTTCTTATAGCGTTGTAGTAGCCTGCTCCAGATCATTTTAGTCTTGTTTCAGAGTCGAAATCGACCAAATGTCAACTTGGTCTTGTCTCAGTCTCAGATAAAGAGGATTCAGGATTTTATTTCAAGACCAGTCAAGACCACAACTGCAAAGACTAACTTGCCTGTGCATTGTCTGATTTATTTGTTACCATCATAATTCTCCACCAATCACTGTGACTGAAAGTAAAACCTGACTCAAAATTTAATCTGAATAATCTTTAACTAAATAAATCTTCATATGTCAGTGCTGTTAACGGCTGTTCAGTGAATGAGGTTGACTGGAGAAACATCTGGGAGCAGATGTTGCAGAGTAGAGCTTTCTGACTACTTTCCATGTGCATGGAGAAGGTGGAAAGGAACTTAAATCATTGAATTATCCATTGCAAGTTAAAGCCCTGCATTCAAATTTACACTTCTGTAAAAGTGCAAAAATATTGGAAACAAAATACACTCAAGTACTAAAAGTAAAATATTTATTATGCAGAATGCCCCATGATTATTGATGCATCAGTGTGTTCAATACTTTAATGTTGAAGCTTGTAAATCTTCCCAGGGATCCATGAAATTTTATATTAATCTATACTATTACATCATATTTTATATGTTGCATTATTGATCTGAATCTGTAGTAACTTACATTATCAAATGTTGCAGTGGAGTGAAAAGTATAAAGTAGAAGAAAATGTTAATATCTGAGTAAAGTTCTTCAAACTTTACTTGAGTAAATGAAGCTGGTTACTTTCAGTCACTTTTACCTTTGAAAAGGGATGTGCTCTTCTGCACCACAGCTGCAGCGGTTTTCTTTTCATTCATGTACACATGACCAATTTAGGATATTTTCATTGTAGCTGTGTTACTGTGGGTTAAAGGGAAGGAGGGGACTGTTAGGTGTGAACGTGTCACAGGACATGACAAATTCTTTGGTCAAGACTTTGCTGATCAGCGTTTGAGTTGCAGTGATGTTTTCATATCTGCCTCTAATCCCCTCCCACTTGGAGCCCGTGTGCTTTTAAATAGGAGGAAATGTGGGGAAGATCAGCACAGCAACACCAGAACAACTACAGTAGCAGAAGGAGTCTGAGTCCTGCTCGCCTGCATATCAGAGGATACAGAGAGGAGCTGCAAGACGTAACACAGAGATTCATCAGGACTGCAAGTCTGGACAGAAAGGTAAACACAACTTTAACAAAGATTCATAGACTGTGACATTCAGTAAATATTGGTTGTTTTAGTTTACTTTATGATAACATTATGAAGTCAGTTTTATTTAGAAAATGACAAAATCACAAATTTGTCTCAAAGGGCTGTATAATCTGAACACCACACGACAGCCTCTGTCCTTAAACCCTCAGTTCAGGTGAGGAAAAGTCCTCCAAGAACCTCTTGAACAGGCGAAAAACTTTACAAACCTCAGGAAGAGGACGGACAGAGGATGGATCACTCTTCAAGGATAGACAGACATGCAATAGATTTTGTGTGCACAGGACAGACGAACATTAAAATGACAGCATGGACAATCAGGATAACAAAATTATTGATAAATGGCAACCATACATAAAGAATGGATTGACACAGATGGGAGAAAGAGCACAAACACACAACAGGATGAATATTTAAGTAAAAACTCAACTAAAGAAGGACATGAAAATGTGCATCAAATGTTAAGTTTTATTTTGTCATTATCAAGCTGATACTGTGTCCTGGTAATATCTAGAAATACAACATTTGAACTGTACGCATTGCAAAGCTAATGTGATGGTGCGCACAAGCTTTGCAGTAATCAGCTATCCTACAATGATATTGCTCTCAGTGGACTGATATGAGATGATGTTTTCAGTACAGAGCGCTCACAGTGAGCATGCTCTATCTGTTGCTCCACAGCACAGCTGTAGATGTGCACATGCAACCAGCAGACATGTAGCATTGTTTGAACTGAAGATGGACACAGAAACCGCGTGTCAATACTTGTTTCTGTCCTCTCACATGCTTAAAGATAAACTCCATAAAAGGGCACATGAGCTTTAACTCCTGTCTTGTTCCATTTCTGTATTTTTTGTTCTTTTTTAGTCCGTCGTCAAACAAAAAATATCACCAATAAGGAGAAGCGAAACCAGAAGTGAAGATGAAGCTGTTAGTCATTCTCATGGTCCTTGCAGCACTCAGCGTTGAAGGGGTGAGCAATAATAAGAGGAAGTGACTTTAGGTGTAATATTCCCACCCAGGGGACTCATCACAGTTTGTCTGTGTTCCTCCCAGGCTTTTTCTCGAAGGTCTAAAACGAGATTGTCTCCTAAATCCCAGAGCGGTAAGCCAACTGCACATATTCTTAATATTCCTAATTTTTTTTTGCATCTGGTGGCACTGATATTAAAATGCTCTTGTCTCTTGTTGTCATGTGATCCTCAGAGAGGTGTCTGTCTGGGGATGGAAGCAGTTACAGAGGATATGTTGCCACATCAGCAAAAGGCAACAGATGTCTCTACTGGGACAGATTTATTAACCCGTGGAGAAATACAAACGAACTCGGTGACCATAATTACTGCAGGTAAACTTCAAGTCAGTTTGTCCATTTTTATTAGCTAAGGACTCCCTTACAAGATAGAAAATGTACCGGGGATCCCTCATGTATGTCCCTTGAAATAATTTTGCCGTTGCCTATTTTTTCACACTTTATCTGAAAGAACAACACAAATATACAATATACAATATACAAAAATAAAAAACAAATGTATATACAATATGCATACAATAGAAAAAGATCAAGATAAAATGGGCCTAATAAGAACGTAAAGAAGGCCTGGGACTTGAATATGACAGGCCTATAAAATTGTTTGTGGAAAAGAAATAGTAATAGTAAGAAATAGATGAGGTCTTTTGTAAAAATGCTTCTGAAAGGGACAGTTCATCCCAAAATCAAAAATACACATTTTCACTCTGTCCTGTAGAGTTATTTATCCATCTAGATTGTTTTGGTGTGAGTTGCAGAGTTGCCATTTAGTCCCATTCTCTACAGTCGATATCTTCAAAACTCAGACAAAATGTTAGGACGTGTTTAATGTTATTTCACTTGAATGTCAGGAATCCTGACCAGAGCTTGATGCCGTGGTGCCGTGTCCGAAGAGGAAAGAGGATTGTGAAGGAATTCTGCAACATTCCCAGATGTAAGGCAGGGATTGGGGGATTTAAAAATCATTAAATTATTGTATATTTGATCTGGATTTTTCTAACCATCTCTTGTTTTCTGCTCCCACACAGGTTCTACACCAACAGTAAACACTCCACCTCCTGTGGATACAGGTAATTTTATTGTTTAATTACATTTTTTTTCTTATCTGGTGACCCCCTTCACCTGTGCTCACTGACTCGGCCTGTGTGTGTCTGCAGAGCTGACGTGTGGCGAGAGGTCGGAGAGGAGGATGAATAAAATCGTGGGTGGTTCTTTCACACCCATAGAGTCGCATCCATGGGTTGCTGCTATCTTTCAGCGTAAAGGCTTCCTCTGCGGTGGCTCTCTCATCTCACCATGCTGGGTTGTCACGGCTGCTCACTGCTTCGCTGATGGGTGAGACTAAACACAAAACACTCATTTCCTCCACTGCAATTCTCTGGCAGCATGACTCACATGGGTATGTAATATGTTTACAACCTTGTGTGTGTGTGTGTTTTAACCATTTGTGTTTGGTTTGTGTTCAGTGATCAGACTGACATCAGGCGCCTATCTGTGTACCTGGGGAAGACGGCCATCAACGAGACAGATGCTGACAAGGAACAGAAATTCACTGTGGAAAAACTGATCATCCACCAAAAGTACAACGAGTCCAACTTCAACAATGACATAGGTGCATAACTGTGCCTTGTGTATGTGTTTGAGCAGGAAAGATAAAGAGCAGTGTAGGTGTTTGTGTGCAGGACTCATTGCTGTGTTTGTCTTTAAATTTCAGCACTGGTGAAGATCAGAAGCAGAAATGGAGGATGTGCGGTGAAGTCAGTGTCTGCACGGGTTGTGTGTCTTCCTCCTCATCACACTCAGCTTCCTGCAGGATTTCAGTGCAGCATCGCAGGATTTGGGATGGAGAAATACAGTATGTGCTGCAGAACCTCTAACCTACACAATCATGACTGATCTCTCAGCCATTTCACTGACTTTAACAGTACACCTGACTGATGTGTTTTCTGCAGTGGCGTGGCGTTACTCACAGTACCTGAAGCAGGCCGAGGTGAAACTGATCTCCCAGACTGAGTGTAAAAGTGAATCATACTATGGAGATCTCATCACCAAGAACATGTTCTGCGCTGGGAGCCCCGACTGGAGCACTGATGCCTGCAAGGTGAGCAAAGAAGCCAGTGTATGAATGTGTTTGCATGTATACACTGGGAAAAGATGATGTTCTAAGAGCCTGAAACCTAAAGAGAAAAAACTGAATGATCTTTGCTTGCATACGGTGAATGTCTTTAGTCTTGCTTTAAATGCCTGCACAAAAACAGAAGTGCATAAAGACCAGAAAGTAAAGGAAGTTGCAATCATAGATAGAGACTTCAGTTTGAACCAACTATTTTTAAAAGTGTGCTGTTTTCTTTTGTACGTAGCCTACTTAAAATTGAGATGTTAGCTGTAGTTCCCTTCATTATACTCACTACAACAAAAACCATGCACACAAAAAAACTATACAAATAGGTGAATCAATAATAAATCATATTAATAAAACTATTTTTCATAGTGTCTGAGGATGAATTGCCTCAAGATTAAGGTTGAATGGAGGTAGAATTTTTTGAGGACTTATAGATGGGCCTTGAGAAATAGGTTCCAATTTTATAAGTTTCAAATTGCCATAAAATATTTCTGATTAATTTTAATCTGAACTAATAAAACAAAGCCAAGGGATTTAAGTTATGTACTATTCTTCATTTATCTGACCTAGATTACATTAACACTGGAACGTACTGTATCTTATATCTCTTCATCGGTAAGATTAGTCTACTGTGTTGGTCAGAGTTGTGATTAAACTGTGGCATTGTATTATATTTGTATGGTGCTGTTACTTTTAGACAAACATTTTAAACACATGAATGTCCAAAACTGTAAGATACTGTAATATTAGTAATAAAAGCAGATAAAAGAAGTAGCTGAGATTTAGAAATAGTATAAAAGCTGGTTCAGACCATTCTCAGACCATTGTATAAAATAATTTTATAAATAATGAATATTTTCTTCCTGCTGTGAGCCCTGTCTGACTGGTGTGTCCTCCTCTCCTCACAGGGGGACTCCGGTGGCCCGTTGGTGTGTGAAGTGTCCGGTCGGATGTTTCTGTTCGGGGTGGTGAGCTGGGGTGAGGGCTGCGCCCAGAAGAACAAACCGGGTGTTTACACGCAGGTCACCAACTACAACAAGTGGATCGGGGCAAAAACAGGGCTCTCCACGTACACGACAGGATTCATGTATCCCACAAAATGAAGACGTGGCTGAAAGTCACCAACTGGGCATTTCACTGGTACCAGCTTTGTAGCCTCTGCGTGTGCGTGTGTGTGTGTGTAAGGCAACATGTTCATTTGATGAACTCAAAATGAATATTTATTTAAATATGTTCTTTTGTATATAGTGTATAATAGTTTTTATTACCAGTGCTTGAACTTTTCATACTGAGTGTGTATTTATCTAATTTAATTTAATAAGCGGTTCCTCTTGTAACAGGCTGGCCTTGCTGTTGAGCAACATTTTTGCAATAAATAAAATATTTTTATTACATATTCATTGTGTTTATTATTTTCTCCAAACCCCAAATGTGTCTGTCCCATGTGCATTCACATCCACATGTAAAAATCCTTTTGTGAAAGTGTCCCTAAGTCTGGCACCGGAGGGCAGTGTTGTGTAAAAATTTTGTGTGCAGGCAGCTCAGAAGTTTCAAACTTACTGAAGATCACATTGAGAAATTTAGTGTAAATGGTGACACACAAACTGAGTCAGTATCTTCAAAATGGGAGGCAATTGTAGGTTTATCTTATTACATTTTTAAAAGATGGTAAATAAATCAGAATATAACATTTTATTATATTATTTGAAACTTATTTCTTCAAGTACCACATGTTTTTAATTCCTCAAAAGCTTTAATGACATGTAAGAAAGATATCTGCCTTTTTTTTTTCTTTGCCTGACTCGACTTCCAGCCTACAGAATATTTGCATTTTATGGGCACAGCAAGGGCTGCAAATAACTCACCATTGTTTGAAACCTACAGAGTGAAGCTCCTCAACAAACAAAAATATGTTGGTGGAGTCAAATCTCAGGAATCTTGTCATTTTCATCTTCTGTCTCTCATGCCAAGGAGGTAAAAGGTTACCAGAGTGGACAGAAGAAACGGC